>JAODTR010004186.1:0-12237 GCA_025399935.1 Amblyopsis rosae | reverse complement strand
AGGAGCACAAGGCTCCAGACAACACAGCCCTCAGGTTCATGGGGGCACCCAAACCTCTCCACCACGATAAGGTAATGGTTCCCGGAGAGGAGGTCTAGTAAAATGTATGAATTATATGAGTGATATCACATTGACCTCCCTTTTTGGGATGGGAAGAAGCCTACATATTCTCAGTTTAATTTAATTAAGTACATTTGAATAACAACAAAAATTGTATCCACTATCCACTTTTCCCTTCTAATAGAAATCAAATAATTTAATAAACAAATGAAATTCTGTAATGTTTGAAAACCAATAATTGCATGGTTACTAATTCTGGCCACCACCAACAAAATGTCTAGTTTGCATTTGTTTGTTTTGAACCAGGGAATTTGCGTTTTGAATGAGAGCATAAGGTGCTGGTTTTGCTTCCCTCACAGGAGAGCAAGATTCGTGCTAAATAGCAAGGACCCTTGAAGTTACTCTGAAACTTGGTCATACCACCTCCATGTGAACCTCTTGAAGGAGCGAGTACCGTGGACTGGTGACGCCAAGGTATTCCTTATATGGAGAGTAGTGGATAAGGAAGAGATTGAGGAACAATATCTGCCAGCACCTGCAACCTCCTGATTGAGCTGGACCATCTTTCCAAACACAAGCAAGCCCAGGCAATTCTTGATCCAAACATTTTTAAGGAAAGTCCTGGGCATATCATTGTTGTTAATCATACTATCATTCTAAACGACAATGCATGTGTGAGGAGATTAAGTTACAGGATCCCAGATTGGCTTCTTGTTTCCCTGAAAGAGTTGGATCAAATGCTGTCATTGAGATTTTTAAAAAGTGAATGGTGCAATCCCATTTTTGTCCCCCAAAAAGATGGCACAATCAGATGTTGTTTTGCCTTTCGATACGTTTACGATACGATTCTATTAAGTTTGACTGCTAACTCTTAGAATTGATGATCTAATTGACAGCCTTGAAAATGCAAAATGATTCACAACCACTGACATCAGCAAGGGGTACTGGCAAGTACCTCTCACTCAGCAGACCATGGGGTCTCTACCACCTTACAGTGATGCCCTTTGGTTTACAGTACCTTTTGGACTTCTGATGTTGCATGTGCCTTTTTGGATGATATTGTTGTTGTTCAAAGTACCAGCTGGGAGGAACATCTGGAGCCCCCGAGGATGGTGACCGTCAATCCTGCCAAATGTTCCTTTGCTAAAGCAGAGACTGAGAATATGGGCTATGTGATTGGAAAGGGTGTCATCAAACCTCAGGTCAAAAATGTACGTACATGCTTTGAGTGTTGTCCACTATCCCAGACTAAGACCCATCTTCCGCATTCCTTGGTATGTCAGGCTGGTATCGGCGGTTCATTCTCCAATTTTACATCCGAGCGGCTGTCCTCTCCAGAAAAGTTGTCCAAACCAGCTTCAGTGGGCCGATGAAACAAAGGATGTCTTCAAGTACCTTTAACAGGTTCTGGGTAGAACTCTGTCTTGAAAAATCCCAATTTTATAGAAAAGATTGTCTTGCAAAGAGATGCCTCTGAGCGGGGTCTAGGAGCTGTCCTCCTCCAGGGTCCACCAGATAATTGCCATCCCATCACCTTCATCAGTCACAAACTGTTCCCTAGAAAGGGACGCTATTCCACTGTGGAGAAAGAGAGCCTTGCAGTAGACTCCTTCAAATACTATCTTCTTGGAAGATAATTCACCTTGAAGACGGACCACAAAGCTCTATGCCAGGATCACACACTGGTATCTCACCATGCAACTGTTCATCATCCATTACATTACTGGCCGGGACAATGTCACTGTCGACTATTTGTCACGCTGTCCCATTGTGCTTCCAGAAGGGGGGCGTGGGGAAGGGGTGTAGACTGTACCACCTGCCTCACATTAAGGCCAGTACACATACTTGCGCTGATAATAAGTACACATAGATGGAGTAAACAACATGTTTATCATAATTTAGTTATTCTTTACCATTTTTTCCATGTTACCTGTGAGTAGTACTAAGCTGGGTTTGGCAAAAGGGTGTGTCCAGGAATGGGATTGTCTTATGTACATCAGGGGCCATATTACAGAAACTTATTAACTAGCAGATCCTACCTTAAATGTTTGGTAACCATGATAATTTGAGTTAGGGCCTGACAGTAAAGATATTAAGAAAAAGTGCATTACACAAGCTTCCTAACTTCCCAAAATCCAATAAGAAATCCTAACTTTAGGGTAACTTTAACGTAAACTACAAAGCCTCTATACTGTAGACTATGGCTGATCTTTAAATGCTTTCACAAAATCAGCTAAATGTAAACAGAAGGAACATTTTCATTGAGATGTTTTTACAGGCTAATCCGATCCATAATACTCCAGCAAGCCGAGCAGCTACAACCGACTTTTGGAGTGGCCAACATGGCGACATGGTGCTCTCCCGGTTGTGGTGCAACTGACAAATGAACTTCATTTTTTTGCTGAAGACTTAGAGAGTAAAGTAGCCAACTTCATGAAAATCTTTCAACCCACGATATCACAGATTTAAACTGCGGTAGCTATTGTTTTATAAGATCTATACAAAATAAATGTTCTGTTAGATAAGTGTCACGGTGTAGTGGAGGTGGCAGAAACCAGTCGCAGAGTTAAATAGAGAAGACTGTAATCCCACAAAGAAAAACACACTGCAGAAGCAGTGGCACTGAAAAAGCAATACTCAACAATGAAACAAAGGAAAGCAGGCAGTACATAAGGGTTAGCCTGATACCAAATGAGTTGCAGCTGGTGGCAAGTGGAGAGCCAGGCAGTGGTAGCTACTGTAGTACACCGACGACATAGAGCCCCCTAGGGCAGCAGGGCCAGAAGAGGGTGCTGCTGCAGGTACGGACTTGACAATTTAACAACAATAACATAATAATAAGTTGTTGAAGGAAGTAGCTTCGGTTGCTATGTAACAGACAAAAACGTGGATAACAAATGTTGAATTGGGTATTTTTGATGTCTTTGGAACCTGAGATAAGATTGGATGAAGTTAGATATAATAGGATTTATAATATGATTTGCTTCTGTAATAGCAAATTGGAAAGAATCCTTTATTTCTATCTTATCTTAACATAGGCTTCGCGATAGGATGTTTCTGTAATGCGGCCCCTGGGGAGGAATTTGGATATACCACTTCCGTACAATCTCATTCTTCTAAACATCGTTCCAATGTATATTTATTTCTTAGAAATATATATGAATATTATGAATAAGAAATATATATTCTGCCTATAGAATATTCTGAGAAGTAAATACAAATATCCACATTGTATTTTTATTTGCCTATTCCCCTTTAAGTTATTTTGGTCTGGTCAGGGGGTGATGCCCTACTGCTTGACCTTACATGGAGGCTAGGACATGTTTTATAAACCTATTCTATTTTTCTACACTGCTGGTTTTTATTACTACCTGTGAACCAGAGAGAAAATAGAGAAATAATTTGAGGCTCCACGATCTGTTATTGCTGTGAGAAAAATTAATTGGAGTGAACGAAGATGGCGCGACTGGCTCTGCTGTGAACCATTTGGGTAATAAACCTCTATTATTGCACTCTTGCGCCTTAACTGACCTGGTCCCTAACACCATTAAAATCAAAATGTGTGGGATGACTGAAGAGACAGATACAGTTAAGTGCAGCAGATGATGTTAGACAAGCAGAGGAGGACCCCATTCTAAATTGCAATCTGAGAGTGTCAAATAGGAATAAACCGCCACCATGACAGATAATGGCCTTCTTTGTTCATTTGAATAATCCTTGTGGCCACTGTAGCCAATAAAACCTCAAAGTAGTTCCACTCAGAGCTAAGTGGTACTTTTATAGTTGTGGTTAATGGGGAGAACAATTTTATGTTATAAGCCATGGATTCATTTTTCCGTGAGGCAATGATTATTGTTAGTTCATTCTCAAATAAGAATCACCTATGGATTTGCAGTAAAGGCAACATTTTAAATTAAATGCAAATCAAATTCATGTCTCAGCCATATAAACTATGAAAGGGGTCATCACTTGATGGCAATTCATAACAATTTTAAATCTTTCATATCCCAGAATTACAACATAAAGACATTTACAAGGCAATTTCATCTTTATGGGCTACAGATTACATCTACATTATTCAGCACAGGGGCAGATGCCAGTTTGGCCATG
This sequence comes from Amblyopsis rosae, assembly GCA_025399935.1. NCBI lineage: Eukaryota > Metazoa > Chordata > Actinopteri > Percopsiformes > Amblyopsidae > Amblyopsis > Amblyopsis rosae. The sequence goes on along the minus strand of JAODTR010004186.1, from coordinate 8,067 downwards.
AGTCAGTATGAGCTCAGATAGTCCTTGTGCTGAGGGCAATGCATGTGGTAATAGGGATGGGAGGACATCTGTGCCATTCACACAGGTGCTTCCTGTTTCCGTTAGGAAAAAAACAAAACAATTTTAGAGTTCTGCCTGTAAGAGCAGCGACTATAATCTGTATTAAAGGTACAGTCAGCTAGTGCAAGCTAAATGCTAAGCTAATACACTTTCTGTCATATTCAACAAATATCTCCTCATATTTCGCAATCTTAACCTTCTCCGTGCGTGTTGAAAAAAGAATCCAATACTTCTACACAGCCCTGGCTCCATAAATAGCAACATAAACAAAGTGCTAACATCGCTCATATCAACAAAGCCGTAGTACTAGTGTACATTTTGCTTCACAATGCATTTCTACGTGTGAGGCGCCGCTACGCAGGACCGCAGAGCGAAACTTTTTGATTTGAGCTTAAAGTTAGCAAGAATGACTAACAATGCCTTTAAATGAAATGAAATATATGACTATCTATAATAATGTCCTCTTTCTCTCTCACCAGATCAAACCCAATCATCAGCTGTCATTATCTCTCCAACAAAATGCTAATGAAATTAGGATAAAATGTTGCTCGTAAGCAAAGCTGTGGAACTGCATTGCCCTGGCATAATGTGATCTTATTAACCACTGTTAAGTTCCACTTTTCTGCGATGCTTAAACCAACTCTTCAGAAAGCAGGGCACTGTGGTTTTGAAACAAATAATACAGTGCTGGCAGTGAACCTTACATCAGGAATTGAACCCCCACAGATATGTGCTTTTGGGGTGAGCCCATTCATTTTCCATCAAAAACCAGAGTGATTGCATGAAGCAGGAATTGCTTTGCATGCACTGTAATTGCCCACTGGAAAGTTCACATGCAGTCTCTCTTCTCTGGCATGATTTCTAAGTTTGCAGACCTGTAATTACAGCATTTATCATTTATAGGTCAAACTGAAGCTGTACACTGCACATGGCAGCCAAACCAAGGGGAATTATAATCACAGCGTGTTAACCTCAGAAAACAGCACATCAATAAACATCATCCATTCATGTTGCAAGGATAAGCATTTAGCAACTGAAGGTTCATGGAGTTTCATTCACGGAAGCTGCTATAGAGATGAATGGATTTGAAACATTAAAGCATATCTTTTCATGTGTGTGAATATGCAATGTAATATCAAATATATCTGCGCTGTTAAGTTGTTTCCATGCTGTACTCAAATCATAAAGATAAAGAGTGTCTGTACTATTACCATATTTTATTAGATTCAGATCAGTGCCAAAAGCAGTGTTCATACTTCTATACAGTGGATTCACAAAAATATATTTTACTGGAATGATTGTGGAAAATGGTTCATGTTTTTTTCTGATGCATAATGTGAGATGGGCTAATTACAAGGGCTCGATAAATGGCCTATATAAAGGGACCCATCAGCAGGAGGGGAAGATGGGGACTGCTATTAAACTGGCAAATAAATGTTTCTTGTTGTCAAATAACTAGTAAGTAAGAACTCTGATGCTGAACGCTGGAACGTAGACTTCCTAAAATGGAAAACATTAAAGGATTAATAGCAAAAACTGTGGAAAAATGTCTGGTCATAGTTTAAACATGTCTAATTCATTTAGACAGTGCTTCACTGCACCAACAAGGACTCCATTTTTCATTACATATTCCACAGCCATGTATAAATAAGACAACATCAACCTAACAACCAAACATCCTAACCTGTGAAAACTACCCACAATGCCAAGGCATACTGTACCTTTCACAGCCAATGCATTTAATAAGAAAAAAGAAAAGAAAAGAAACTAGCCTAAATATACAGGAAAGACAATTTTATATCTGATTTTTATATCTGTACTCTGACAAAGTGCATTCTGGATACTGAGGGGACTGGGCATAGTCGAGAAGTGACCACACAAAAGAGTCTTTTCACTATGCCACACATTTTAGAATTTACTTTACAAGCCTGTAATTTGATTTAAAATCATGTTTTCTGTCATTCAGGTCTAGTTTCTTGTTCAAAGGAAAACATTTATTACCAGAATAAACATGTTCATTTTTTCGACATGGCTATTTCAGAAGTTTATTATGAGGATGTGCCTGCATTTGCTTTTGGCAGTCTAAGACACAACTTATAATAATATAATACAATAATATAATATAATAATGAAAGTTAATTAAAAAATGATCTTAAATTCATAAATAAGATACTAAGATGCTATATTCAATGCGCTACAGCGGCCAACACTTTCATCAAACTTAATCATAGTTCACCGCACATTTGTATTACTTCTCTGCATAAGAATAATATTCTTTTCAGTATCATAGGATCTTGGAGGTATACAGCAGGAAATGTCTTGGTGGTGTTACAAACGAGATGTGGTGTGTGCCTGTGTATCTTGCAGGGGGCGGAGTTCACGGCAGAAGCAGATCAGATACTCTGCCTTCTCTCAAACTGACTTTTAGCATACCCCAGAAAAAAGGCTGACCCCATGCCAGAATTAGAGAGAAAAGTATTCAAAGCTGTTAGTTGAACAGGGATCTCGGAAAAGGGACAATGCAAAAGTGACCTGCCCTTATCTTAGAGTCATGTATAATTGTTTCCTCCTAGAGTCCAATGCATCCAGTGGCTATTTGTTTTAGCTGTTGGCTGGATTAAAGTAAACGATATGCAGATGCTGTTTACCGCCTGGCAAATAACATGTTGTCATTGTCAGTCTAAAACACAGTACACGACATTATACGAGAAGACAACATTTATCAAGTTAACAGAACAGCGCACACAGACATGTCAACACACGTCAACATCACAAGGGAAGAAGATACAGGATGGAAACCATCTTCCACGCAATGCTTGTCCAGGTGTGAGCTCCACATGGGACCAAGCTCTACAGTATGTTTAGTACAGTATCCTAGTACAGTATGTAGGCTATTAGGTGAGATGTGTGTCCCTATCCTGACTAAGAATTGGTATAGTCCAATGTGATGTGCCAAGACCTGTGTATTGCCCGTTGATAGTCAAATAGTTGTTCCCCTCATTGACAGCAACTTGCAGTGCAGTGACTCAGACTTGCCATGGACACAGGTTCACAATCAACTAACAAACATGTTTGATATGTTTATGTTCAGTGAGACAGACAGATATCAACACTGGTGAGAAAAAACAGAGATCTCTGGGAAAAGAAACTTTGCTTCGTATGTTTTTTTTACTCATATTCACTTAATGGAAGTGACTATTTGAGATGAACACCAAGCAAGTTACAGACTGCCAGTACAGTGCAACTCAGTACAGTGCAATGTTGAAATGGTTGTTTCATTGTTAATTTAAACGTGTCATTCACACTAAACACTTAGAATGTTCTGTATTAAATTACTTGTGTCTGGCAATTCCAGAGGGAAGTAGCTACGTGTTTGTGTATAGTGCTCCATAGAACATGTTTTTGTTGTCAATAATGACAACAAGAACTAATAATTGATAACTAGATGTGAGATAAATAGAAAATCTGATTCTGAAGCCAGGCAATTCAATTAAAATGTAATAAGTTTATTCAAAATGCATGCATGCATTTATGTACAGTATATACACACACAACAATATATGCTATGTACAGTATATTGACATATCGTATACTACTGTAAATGCAGTACAGTAATACAGTATGTCTGTGTTGTGTTGAGTGTGGTTTTGTCTAAGGGGAAAAAAATATTGAATCTATTGTGGAAAAGGCATCTGCCTTTTGGCAAAGAAAAGAGAGAACTATTACAAATATGGGAAAAAGAGGAACACTTCTATTATAATTACTTTGGACTTTGTGGACAGAAAGTTTATACCATGTTGTCTTGCAGCAGAGATCCTTGTGCATGTCAATGTGTGAAACCTCATGGGTAGGGGAGAGTTAACCTCAGAGGAAACTCCAGGACTAGCCTGGACCAACATCTGAATAACACTCAAGGCCTCAGTCATTCATGACTTCCCCCATTTTTAAGATGGCCTGGAATGAGAGCGATAATTATCTGGCTGTAGAGAGACATAAGTAGAACCAGAGGGCAAGAGAAATGCCTTGTGCCTCCAATGCATTCTTTCAGGTCTAATCCAAGCTGTTGGGCATAGTAAACCTTAGAGACCATGAGACAAAACCAAAGACATCTGTTGAAACCTGGCAGGACCTCCAGTCAGTGTTGAAATACTAAAACTAGCATATGTTCATATTATACACATGGGGCACAGAGGGAGTTTTGAGATGGCTCAAGTAAATAAGATGGGATGGCAGAAGACAACAATGAATCCTGGAAACACCTGATATGTTCCTGTTAAGTAATGCATTGTTTAAGATGTTGTGGTAGGAAAAGCCAAATCTATATTGCTCTGGCTGTAAATGCTGGTCTTCATCGGATGCATCCACAACCTGGAGCCAAGCCAAGAAAGGTTCCAGTAGAATAGTATGTTCAGTAATTCACTGAGGTGTTATTAGCTGTAAAATGCAGTGCTACAGTATCACAGATAAACAATACCTCTGTGTATTGTATACAAATGCAAATGTTATATGTTCTGTCCATGTAGAAGAGAGATACTATGTTTGCATGCCCTCGCACACATTAATAATGGTCAACCTCTCCTTGAGAGCTTGAAGTGTTCACCATTAGGTGACTATTGTTTTGTACCTAAGGATGTAAAATAGACACACACATGCGCGCACACACACACACACGCACGCACATGCACACAAATTTAATAAAATTGTACTGTATTAGCTAAGACGGCTCACATTTGCAGGCTTATGCTTAAGGTAGGGACTGTACTGTCCCCATTTGCAAAGGATATGTAAAAAAAAATTTAAAAGTCAGTTTGCTGTGTAAGCCTTTATACTGCAGGTACATTATCTCAACAGCAGGATATCTCCTGAACCCCACCAGCAAACTTGTAACCAGAAACACACTACAGTCTGTATTTCTACACCAGACTGGCTTACGTCAGCCGAAATTTCAAACCTATCAAATCACGAGTCACAATGGCCGGAAAATGAAGGACATTGTGTACATACTATGGCTTATTCAGGATGACAATCATACCCCTTAACAAATGATCTGTTGTATAATAGATCGGCAGCATATTTGTTTGAGATGCGGGAGCTTTTCCCTGTAAACGATGGAACAACTATCTGAAGTGGAAACACAGAGTCCACGTCCACTAACCTCTGTGCTAATCAACACAACACCAGGTTTGGAGACAAGAAAATATTATCCACTTATAAATACCTATCACTCAATAACACTAAGGTGTTGTTGAGTGATAGGTATAACATTGCAGACCAGGAAAGTGAACTAATGCAACTATTGGTACTACTGGAAATAGTGTTTCCTTTAAACTCTCGTGTAGATGGCAGGCATGTTGTTTTGTTAGATACATGAAATAAAAGTCTAACAATATATTGTACTAATAACTGGTTTGTGGACAGCGCAGTACACATGTCTAGCCAATAGCTGATGACATAAACTACATAATATTTTATGTCAGAAATAATTTTCACCATATAAGAAACACAATGAAGATCATTAGACTCAGTACGCACAGCGATAGTATATAAATATCGACAGCAAGGTCTATGTCATCAAGTCAGATTAATTCGTCAGTCAGAACAGTTAAATAATTGGAAATAACCAGGTTGGGTTGCCCAACCTGAAATAACATGTTGACATGTACCATTTAATGGCAGTGAAACCACTGATATGTAACTTCATTGCCACATTATGAAAAACCTTTCTTCATGACATTTTACTTAGCAGACGGACACAAATTTAAAGGGAACATTTTTATATTGACAGCACTGCAATCTGTTAGGCCGATATAGTGAATGAAAAAATACAGGTATTTCTTTTTTTTATCAACTTTAGACATGCTGCAGGCCTACTTATAAAATAAACATCATATTTTAAATAGTACGATTTTCATAATAGAAATGCTTCTATCAGCATATTGCAGTGGCACAAAACCAAAATGTTATACAGAGCTTGTATATTTAACACTAAAGTGCTGAAATATTACCAAACCCTTAAATGTAAATCTACTGTACTACATCTGAGTCATTATAACACATATATATATATATATATATATATATATATATATATATATATATATATAGTGTGTACAATATAAATACTTGCACTTTACAAATCTCTGGAGGCAGAGCAAGGGCAAAAGTGAAGGCTATACTCTATAGGAATTGTTTTCCATCCAAAAAGTTTTATCAGGGTCTCCTGGGGTTTATCAAGACGCAGGATATATGATGTTGTAATTCAGAGAACAACCCAGTGTTGTACATTAAGCAGAGCAGACCAAGAGCGTCTGCAAAGTCCATAACTGATAAACATGGGGTTATTAATCTCCACTATAATCTTTTAGGAATGTCTCTCCCTCCCACACATGGATATAATCCAAATGATTAGCACCTAAAAAGCATCAATTTCTTTATGTTCTAAGAAAGGCATTACTCACAGATATTGCAAGAGTAAAAGAGTGCACAGCAACATACTTATCACAGTGATGATGCATCTCACTCTTTCAACCATGCACTAATCATGACATACATAGAGGAATAAATGCTTTATCGTCATGATTAGTGATACTTTTACCAAACACAAAATGCAAGCATGCTGAATCCTTTTTACGATAAGGACGGACAGAGAAAAGCACATTTCCCAAATAAATAAATGAAAAATTTAGCCACATTTGTTTGGTGCTAAATATGGCCATGGTGGAACAATATTTCATGATGTCATCAAGCCTTGATGTACCTTCTGTGAGCTGTAACTAACTCAGTCTGCATGCTGGGAAGATTAGTGAGAGGTTATGAAGCGTTTATGTCCAACAATGTTAGGCAGAACATAAAGCTGAGAGTGATTGTGTCCCTGTTGTCGTTTGCCGGAAGGCAGTGGAAATGCTTAGCATGACCATGCCTCATGACCTCTAAGCAGCACATGGAACCACCTTTGCCTGGCTTACCTGTAGGCGTGTACAGATTGTGTTGTTTCAGATGGAACTGATTTATATATTGAACATACAGTATTGAAGTACTTTCTTGGTTGTGTTAATCATATTTGTTATGTGGAAACATGCTTAATGTGATTTATACATGTAGAACATGTTCCTGGATTAAGATCAATCTTTAATCCTGGAAAACTTGGTCCTTAACATTAACATTAACATTGCAAACTGGTTAACATTCCGGAGAGGCAGTTATTGCCCTTTGATGTCGTCGGATTACAAATGAGTATTTTTGATTATGTTATGGGTGTGCCTTGTGCTATAACAGTAACGCTAGTGGTTTAGAGTGGCAGTAATCAGGTCTTAGTCTCAGTTGGACCAATGGTTATGGTTTATTGTTTAAATTAGAGATTGTTACATTTAGGTATGGGTTTGGTGTGGTGAAAGTTATGGTAGATTCTGGAAGGCTTGTATACAGACAGAGTTTTGTCCACCCTGATGACATTAAATGATAATGATTGGTTAAGAGCAATTCCAGAGTATACTGAATTCTACTTGACTAATGTACACTGTGTGGCAATACAACAGCATTCACATATATAATTACAGATGTTGTGGAAAATAAATGATATGCTAGCTATATATGATATGCTGCCTTCTGAAGATAACACTAAACAACAAAGATAAATCTGTTATTGAATGCCCTTGTACTCAATTTTAAGATGCACTTTACTTAATATTTTGACTATGGCTCATTGTTCTTGTTTATGGCAAACTCATAAATATTTACTTGTACATCACAGATCTATGTCCTGATTTCAGAATGTTTACACGTCTACAAGATACTGAAGAGTTTAAGTAGTGGTTGTGAAGGTTTCATGCACATTAAATTGCTGTGTTGTGCCATTTACTGTAACTGAAGTAACTTCTTTTTTTTGTATAAATAAAAAGTGAGAGATGACCGTCTTTAAACGATGACGTTTATTTCCTCTCCGGGAACCATCACCTTATCGTGGTGGAGAGGTTTGGGTGCCCCCATGAACCTGAGGGCTGTGTTGTC
>JAODTR010004185.1:0-12238 GCA_025399935.1 Amblyopsis rosae | reverse complement strand
AATATTTTGGCTACCACCACATAAACATTTAAAATCTAAAAAAAAGCGGCTGGGGAAGTAACTGAGCTAAATAATATTTTGAACATGAATGAGTCCACTGGCTAGCTACTTGACCCATGTCCCTGGCTTTAGCAAGTCAATCAGCATTCTTTCTAAACCAAAAGGGAAGAGGAATCTTGTGTGCACAGCTTGTATTTTCACTGTGGAACATTGAGGTCTCCTTTGATTCTCTGGTTATGCAATAGAAATCCCTTTGGTTGGCTTTCCTGATAGCAGCTCTAATGAAGCGATGCTAATTTACATTTTGGTGCGCTTGTTACAATGTTGCAATGCAGAGTATGTTATATTCATGTGACCTGTGTGCCTTCTGCCTCAGATAAATCTGTTGCATTATGCTTATGATTATTGTGCAATCGTATTTATTATTCAAATTCTAACCTCCCAATAGTGCCTCTCTCTTCTATCGTTTCTTGGCGTGTATCTTTTCATAGATATTCTAAGGAACATTGATAGTACATGCTTCATCTTTGTCCTTTCTCTTTCTCTCTCAGCAGAAACAAAACTAAGGTCCCATCCTTGTGCTCTGTTTTCTTTTCAAAGTATGCAGCCTATAAAAGGCTTCGGCTGTGTTTATATTGCCTACTACCCAAATGGTTTTACAAAACCTTTTGATCCATATAAACAAGCATGGACATTCTCAGGAAAGAAATAACCAACACATAAATATTTGTAAAACTAGATAAAAAATTAAAGTTAGAAAGAAACTCAGAAACATTTTGAAATGGCGCCGGGACGCATTGAGTTGTCCCCGATACACCTGCACTATACCCACCTGGCTGATATGTTGCTGTAATGCATGTATGCTGCAACCACCACTCCAGTTCTGCCACGATTGCCCTGAAAGGAGATCATTCAAGCATACATAAAACACAGGTTTAATTGATGTAATCTGCCTGTGCCTTAATTTAGACAGCATTAATACTAGCATTAATGTAGATAACGATATAGTGAACATGTTGTAGTGATTCTGATGAGCCTGACAGGGTTCAAAGTTCAAATACAGTAGACAAGGAGAGGAGTGATGTTTGCTACTAAGATGTCTGTCTAGTCCATGTTCCAAACAAGTTCTGCATTATAAACATCTTAGTCACTTAAACAGCGTGAAACCCCCTGGAGATGCTTTGTTGATACAGTATGTGTATGTGGAATACAACTCTGGCCACTTCCCCGGTGATCACCACAACTACCAGCCCAGTGTCATTACTCAGCCATGAGAAAAATAACACTGGTTGCCACAGCAACCCTCTTGTTTGTAAGGTCCCTGTGGGAACATTATGTGGAATGAGACAGAGAGGTTTAAGCAGCTATTGCTAATGGATATGTTGCAAGAATGGACAGGGTGGGATTAACAGAAACATGACCTGATGTTTAGTCACAGGCCTTGCTGTGGTGGTGTGAAACTCAATAGAATTAGTATTTCTGATGTGCTTGGGACTTTCAGTTGATGACCATTCCCACACAGCACAAGAGTTACAGTACATTTAATCTTTGACCATGTGTAACCTAAAATCTATCTATATATATATATATATACTGTAAGAGTGTTAGGTATTTGTCAATTTTGTGATATTTGTTAATTTTCTCATTAACTGCTTTACTATCTGTGTTTTATTTATTTTTCTATTACAATAACTAAAATCAAGTCCTTAAAGAGCCAGAAACAGTACAACAATTATACTTAATAAAAAATAAAAAAATGGTTTGATGATGCAGACAGATTTCCAATAAATATTATACGCACACCAACACAAACAGAGCCGGGGTCTCGGGAAGAGCTTGAGAGCGCCCTCTACTGACTGCATAACTGCATTTAAGGGGACAATGTCTGTCTAGTCCATGTTTTCAACAAATTCTGCATTATAACATACAGTAGGAACATATCATACAAATGATTTCCTGTACAAAGCCCCACCTTGTTGTGTATGACCACCACATTGTGGCTGTCTGCACTCAGCCAGGTATCCATGGCCTTGCATATACTGCAGATCTTATCCAGGGCCGGGGCATGGTGGTCTGGCCAGCCAAAGTCCAACACCTTACACACACAGAGAGAGAGAGAGAGAGAGAGAGAGAGAGAGAGAGAGAGAGAGAGAGAGAGAGAGAGCATGAAATATACAGTAAATATAGGAATATATGAGAAAAGAGGAGCACAGAAGCAAAAAGAAGATGCTTACCTTTGGGTTGAGCTGGTTGATGTCGTAACGTTTCTCACTGAGGTTGAAGAGCTGGCGAAGGGTAAAACAAATGTGTAAAGCCATCTGTACTTGTCCTCATAATCTAATCTATCAAGGTCAGTGTTAAAATTAGATGTCTGTTTAATTTGTAGGCAGTTTACTGGTTACATCATATAACTGTACATCACAACAATTGTAACTCTACTCTCTACATTAGAGTAAAACAAATGTGTAAAGCCATCTGTACTTGTCCTCATAATCTAATCTATCAAGGTCAGTGTTAAAATTAGATGTCTGTTTAATTTGTAGGCAGTTTACTGGTTACATCATATAAATGTACATCATCATAACTCAACTCTCTGCATTAGATACCGACACATATTAACACTCTTTAAGGCTAATGTTTTTTTGTCATTCAGGAGAGCAAGAGTACAAATCTGATACGATTTTAATTGGCAGTTGCACTTTCAAGATCACATGTAGTGTAAATGATATACCGGTAACACAGTCAAATTTTATTACTATAGGACATATGAAACAGGGGAAGCCAATAGGCTTTCATGGAATAAACGTGACGTGTTATACCAGGTAGTTGTAGCCATGTTTGGAACGCAGCATTGTAGCAACCTCACGCAGGTTGGCTGCATAGCTCTGCTCCTCCACAGAGCTAGGAAAGGAGACGGAGATAATTCTCTCTGTGATGTAAACCAGGTCCACCTCATAGCTCTCTTCCACGGCCTGCAGGACACTGGCGCTCCTGAGGAGACAGAAGGTTTCTCTTGTTTGTTGTCATACTGTATTTCAATTGGTCCTCACCTCATTGCATAATGATGGTGCAGTATTGTTTGCACTTGCTTGTAGCTAAGTGCTATGTTTACTAGCTTGTCTTTTTGCTACTGTGTCATCTTGTTCAACACACTGTTTTGACATTGTAGATTAAATCCTTATCCTCTCCTCAACCGTAACTGGGATTGGTAGCTAAAACCCTCCTCTTACAACAGGTCATTGTTCTGCTCCAGCCACATGGCAAAGTATTTGTCAGGGATCTTTTTATTACATAACCGTGATTCTGCTTTTTTATGGCGCGTCACACTCACACTCTATTTCTAACCATCAATCATATTGAAAGGTCTGGTAACTTTGATGAGAGATTGTTAAAAAAAAAAAAAATTGTTGATGTTTTGTTTTGTTTTTGTTTTGTTTTGTTTATCATAATTTTTCTAAACACTAAAATGAATGTGAATAACACACTGTAATTCAATGTCCATGTTCCCACTGTGTGAACAGCTCAAGCACCACTCACATAAAGAATCTCCTTTCCAAGCCTACTAGGAACAAATATCCGAAAATGGTAAAGGCATCGCTATCTAAATACTGACTGCCCCCACATTACATTTCACAGAGGGTATGACATCATTCAACCCCTGAGTGGTTCAAGACTGCATTCAAAATGTCAGCTATTTCCTTTGCATTAAACACGTTATGATGTTGTACTTGGGCTGGCTGAGAGGGGAAAAGTAGAGTAGAGGGATTTATTCTGTACATAAATAATCAAGATTATTAAAAACAACATCCCTGGTGTGTGCACCACGCAGACCAAACAAAATATTTTGTACATTGGCAGAGAATTTAGTTGCTATAATACTGTCAGGTAAGGTGAGCAGAGTTATAACAATATTTGCAAAAAAGTTTGATATTGCTGTACACTGTGATAGTGATGCAAATAGGCGGGGTTGGGGGGGTGAATAACAAGTAGAGAATAGGTGTATGAGTTGCTGCACATTAAGCCTGGTCAACGGCACATTTCCCTACATGTGTCAAACCTGAGTAGCTCCAACTGAGATTGTTCATGTTTCTGGGCCCAAAAATCACACCAGCTTTAATACACAAAAAACCTGTGCTGTACTGTACATCTGGCTTTACTCAAATCACCCATAGTGGAACTTATGCATCACCAACAGTACAGGATGATTTGATATGTCAGGACAACCAAGTGCGCCGGGGCCGACATTTTGTTTTATTTAGTATGAATTTGAGGTGTCTCAATCCAATTCTTCTCTCTCTCTCTCAGTTATATCTGTGTCTTTACCTTTATATTATGTATCTCTCTTTCTGTCATTATGCATATGTATGTCCCTGTCCTCTGGGGGGCGTCAGGGCCAATATATCCCTGTGGTTTGGCTGCCTTTCCAGATCCGCCAGCATGACGACCGACCGGCAAGCCTGCTTCTCATCATTCAGGGAGATGAAGAGATAGCCTCGGCTGCGTATCGGCTTCAACAAATGCTGCAGTATCTCCACATGCTCAATTTCACTGCTGCAGTGATCGCATACGGACAAACATCAACGGAGCTGTTCTACCGTGGAATGATAAAAAAGTCATTCTGAATAGATATTTATCAATTTTAAGGAAAAAAACATAAGAAGGTTTTGGAGTTGCACCATCTGTTCATAGGGGCGAACAACACACAATAATAAAAATGACATCTACACCTTGCATTTAAATACGTTTTGGGGGGTGGGATTGCAAGATTGTGCTTTGACCACATGAACGCACAACCTCTTGGCACTTTTAGCCAGTTTAAATTTTTTTTGATAGAAGTTTGAAATGACAAGTGGACAGCTTCACCAAAACAACGTCAATGAATGACAATGCATAGTTTTACCTCCGACAAGTGTGGGCACGACTTTAATGTGCAAAAGTGGATGTGAAGGAAGCTGAATAAATGAACGGTAGCTCGATGGTAGCTCAGTGAGGACAGTGGAGATGCCGTGTCGGATCAACTTCAAGACACTCAAAGTAAAATATATATGCTTTTTAACCCTTCATGTAGAATACAGGTTTTACATGAAACTATATTGAAGGTGAACAATCTAATTGACCAACAGGATAAATAACTCAACATGTTTTCTGTCTAAGAAAAGAGGATTTATGTCATGCCAGACAAAGCCTGCAAATTAACTGGCTATTACCTTTCAACTTTGGAATTCAAGGGCTACATAGAATTCCACATCCGCCACCTGTGTAAATGAACCAAAACCTAATTGAATGGAATCAGGTGTGCTGCTGGTGGAATGTAACAAAGACAGAACATGGAATGTTCAAGAAACTAGTCTACTGCATAAAAATGTACAATCATGCAACTTAAATTGCATTGAAAGGTAACGGGTGATACGCAGATAAAAAAAACTAAATTTGATCTTGATTGGACTACAGCATATTCACTATAGCACTAATGTTGTGAGAAAAAAAACAGCGACACACATTAGCCTATCTAATATCTTCTTTCTTTGAAACAAAGTGGTTTTGATAAAGAAGTGTCTCAAATAATGCAATAAAAACCTTTATGAATAACTTGCTGTCTCCAGTCAACATTACTTCTCTGTTGTCCCTTGTTCTCTGTGAACAGCACTTTTTTAAGGCAATTATATGGTTGAATGAGTTGTAATAATCCTATAATGATTTTACATCATGGGAGCAAGTGCAGATGACAGGAAAGGAATCTGGAAGATCACAGATTATGGAAATGTTTCTGATAATCCTACCTTGAAGGTCTACGTCGAGACTCCATGCTCTTGGAGGATTTTGTCGACCCCTGAATAACAAGAAACAAAACAAGCAAATATTCTTCATTAAAACAATATTTTCCATTTTCTGAACAAAAGCACAAGGTACTTCTTAAATGAAGTGCCCAAAAAAAAAGGAGCACCTTTTAAATATATCATTAATGTCTCTATTGAAAATAATGAATGATATTGCTCCTGTTAAATTCCCCTTTTTTTGAAGTAAGATTAATGGTAGACGTAACATTTTCTATCAATAAATCATAACGTCATAACAATCTCATTCACATTGTTATATACTACTGTATGAACATAACCTTTGAGGAGGCTTCAAGACATCGGCACAGTGAAACAGCGCGAGTACAGATTCACCTAGCACCTTCCAAATAAAGTCAAGAGGCCCAGGCAAAGGAAGTGTCTCTGACGGTGATTGACTGTGTTTGGCTTCAGTACGGCTGACCTGGCTAGCCCCTATCCACCCCTCCACCCCTCTCTCGCCTGACTCCAGGAAGGGAGCCCGTGGCCTTCTTCACTCCCCTGAGGTGCGGGTCACATGAACGCTAAAAGAAAGCTGTTATCCATCATCATCCATTAGATCAGACCAACATGACACACCGCTGGTGTCAAGAGTGGCGCTAACCATCCCTACATGGTTTGCTTCTCAGTGCTCTCTGTGACAGGCTGACTGCATGTCATTCAACGACAAGTACATGTTAAGAAACGTGAGATTGAAGTCCAACCCATACTTCAATAATGAATCTCTATCTCACACACACACACACTTGCAGATAAATACAGAGCTCCTTCTCATTTTCTCCAGATTATCGTGATTCCTCATATACATTTGATAATCACATCAGTCTGTTCCAGCTGAAGCCCGCTATTCTTTAGGTGCATAGCTTAAACGTTTCAGCATGCTGCAACGAGGGGGTTTTACCGCGAGATGGACAAAGATGAGTAAGAATTTCAGTCTGTACAAAAGATAGAGGCCAACCAATATAGTGGAGAGGCTTAAGACATCGCTTGTTGAGCGACTAGTTGTCTTTTGTTAGTTAATGAAATGCATCCGTCATGATTGCCAGTGAAGACTGGTACTCAACCACCGATCGGACCGAAATTAAAACAAAGACGCGTAAGAGGTTAATTAGAGCCTCTTGGCAGTTTGTTGGGTGATGAGGTTGGAACCGTGCTGGGAAGAAGGCATAACATTCATAGCTTTTCACTTCTAATTAGTCCAAAGTAGTGCATATGGTGCTTTATGAGCCACAATATTCAAGTTAAAATGTTCCCATCTGGGTAAATTAAAGCATTTGCTACGATGCTCCCACCAGTAAGACTCTCCCTGTGTTTAAATGCTTCTGCTACAGCATATGACAGCTGAAGAGCATCGGCCCTCGTGTAGATTGTGCCAGACGCTAAGACTTTGACATGCACATGCATATACAGTAGTGTTCGTTGTTACGCAATACTATGAATTATGACCACATGCTGTTTTCTCACAGCCGTGCGAAAAAGTACAACAGCTTTGCACACAAGAAGTAATGACAGTGACGAATATCTGCATTATTACGCGTTTGTTTACATTTAGAACCACGCAAGCTTCAAATGGGGCCCGACAACACGACAATACCAGCACATAACATGTAGAAACAGTTAACCGTGTAGATCCCCAGACACTTCACTCTTCTCTGATAAATAGTAAATAGTAACGGGAGAGGCATGCAAGGTTGCGGGGTGGGGGGTGGTTCGGTGGGAACTGGAGTGGGGGGTCCTCCGGTGCCTGTTTCCTAATGGAAACCATCTGGGAAAGCTGCCTTTACAAGCAGGCCTTACAAATTAACCATCAGAGAGAGAGAGAGAGAGAGAGAGAGAGAGAGAGAGAGAGAGAGAGAGAGAGACGGGGGATAGTTGGTCTGAACGAGAGACTGTGGGGGCTGGTAAAAGTCTGCCAGGGAAGAAGGGTGTTGGGGGGTTGGAAGAAAAGTTTCACAGATAGACGATGGGTACAGAAGTGCAGAATGGTCCGGAGCGGGAAGAGGGTTTACTGTTTCCAGTGCGCCTTCCTTGCTCAAACATGCCCCTCCTCCCTTTTCCACATATTCCATACATCCATACATACTGTACATCCTCCACAGATACACCCACCCATCCACCCATCCATCCACCCATCCACCCATCCACCCATTCATCCATCCATCCATCCATCCATCCCGCCACTTGTCTCCTTGCCTACCTTTCTGAAAAGGTAACCCGTGCTCCACTGCAAGGCCCCCCTCAAAGAGGAGAGCCGTCTTCTTAAAGACCCTCCTCGATTCATCTCCGGAGAATACTCTCTCTCGCGCACCGCTCCTGTTCCCGTTCCCCTCTCTCTCTCTCTCTCTCTCTCTCTCTTTTGCTCAGTCACTCTCTCTCTCTCGTCTATCTCTCTGGCATTGTGAGGTTTGCCTCGGTGAAACCTCTCTCTTCTCTCCCACAGCGGAGGAGGGACAAGAAAAAGAAGGAGAAGAACAAGGAGAGAGAGAAAAAAAAAGAAGGGCCCTATTTTGGGCAGCTGCCTCAGACGGGCCACCGCGTGACTGGGATTCTCCCTCTCAGAACACACTGTTTGCTCCTCGTCGACCTCTCTCTCTCTCTCTCTCTCTCTCTCTCTCTCTCTCTGTCTCTCTCTCTCTCTCTCCCCACCACCACCCAGTGTTGTTTCTCATTATAAACCCCTGACCCCCCACACATACATGCACACACACACACACTCACACACACACACACACAAACACACACGTTTTCTGATAATCTACCCTGCCTCCCCATCCATGTGGAGAATCTAAATCCCTCAATTGCCTCCAGGTGTTCCTTCCCTGCCACACATACAAACTGACACATACACACACACACACACACACATGCACACTTTCCTGACCCATAAATGGGTTAAAGGAATAGAGGTCTGAGGAAATGCAGCCCACAATCAGCTGATTGTGTGTGTGTGCATGCACTCACAATTACTTCAGTATGAACTAGGAGAATGAAGGGCTTTTCACAGGGGACGCGGCATCCCGCTCTCCGTCCCGCACCCTCCCGCCCGCCTGTCACGTGAAAGGCAAATCTACTGCCCAGAGTCACGGAAGCAATGCGTCTCGTTTTGAGGTAACCATGAGAACACAACAGTAAACAAACGTAGTTGAACCAAAAATATATATACACCGTCTAAATAAACCTAGCCTATTTTAAATGAAATGAGGCAACATATGCGGTGAATATATGAAACAGCATGTAATTGGTGCATTTATCATTTTTTAAATAATATAAACTGGTCCAATAAACATGTCAGCGTATTCAGTTGGTTCGGCTGTTCTGCTTGCTAGTTTACTTGCCTACAAGTCAAGAAGGCAACATGTTTGTCTCGCCGTGCCGCCACCTCAAAAGTCTAATATATTTTATCTGGAAGACGGTGGGTGTGTTCCTGATTTGTGCACACAAGCGGCAAACTTCTCGGGACTGCGCCCGCCCACCCGCCGCTCCAGCCTCTCAACCCGCCCGCCTCGGCCACCTAGCCCGCCCGCTTCTCATTGAAAATGAATTAAACACAAGCGGGTCCCGCTTCCCGTGTGAAAAGCCCTTAACTTCCAGGTAGTACATACAGTACCATTAAATAAATGGATGAGCATAGCTACACTATCTGTTCCTCTCTTTGTAATGCAATGACATATTTCAAATCTATGTAGACGGTCAACAAGACCTGGACATGACGGGCCTAGGTATCGCTCACACACTGATGTGCAGTATGTGTGTGTACATGCACATTCACGTGCCTCCTGCACTACTGTATACATGTCTACACAACTCATTCACCCCACCATGCACGGTGTAATGATCCACATCTTACTCACTACTGCTTTAGTTAATGAAGTACCACAGCAAGCTATGATTCTTCATCAGCTGTCAACAACATACAACAAACACATTCACAAGACGCCTCCTGACCCTTCAGTTGTTAGCCCGCATCCCCATAATCTCCTGTTTAAATTCAAGAGCAAAGCAGCCAATTGAGATGGAGTTGTCAAGTAAAGGAAAAACAGAGAGCTCGTGCCAGTGAAGCCAAGCAAATGCCTGTCTAGTCATGAGACTTGTGTGTGTGTGTGTGTGTGTCTGTGTGAGAGAGAGAGGGAGAGAGGGGGAGAGAGAGAGGCACACACAGAACATACACACATGCACGCACACACACACACACACACACACACACACAGCTACCACAAAGAACCCTATCTGCTTTAATACAGAATAATGCAAAAATAATAACAAGCAGCATAAATAAGGTACAATTGTATGCGACAAAGAATGGGTATATTGTACTGTAAAGTTCAAGTTAGGCTCACACAAACTTAAGCTCATACACATTGGTAATTTTGGGTTTATTTGTGTCCTTGTGGACAAAGTAGGCAGTAGCTTTGGGTGGTAACTCTAAATCTGTAACATGATCCATCATTTCCCAGACTAAATATGACCCACAGGAAGTTGTGTCACAGAGACAAAGTACTACTAAGCAAGTCCACCCCAAGCCTATACTTAACACATGCCTGTTTTAGGGGACTGGCTGATGGATTACTCAAATTTAGATTATAGCAGACACAAACACAGAAACCAACACATCTCAATGGGAATATTGTTAAAACGTAGAGTGGAGAGTGATTCTGATAAACAATGTCATCTGCACGTGTGTTTGCATATGCAGTATGTCAGTGAAAGTTTGTGAGTGTCACAGTTCTACAAAGATAATTGGTATCTGTTTGTATGAACCAGCATTTGTTTATCCATCTGGTAAATTGAGACAAAATGTAACTCACCATCATTATGAACTCTCACCAACGATTAATCAATGATGTCACATGATCAATTACATTGATTTGAAGCTCCTCCTTTGGCACAAAGTCATTATGTATAGCATTTGTCTGAACAATATCGTGGTCTTAAACATTTATTCATTATCAATTTCAAAGTATCACCACTGAAAGCTGCCTCCGTCATTCATTTAACATAATATTGGCATATTTATCAAATTGCTAGATGCAATTCAAAATTAAGAAGTACAATGAATGTGACATTTCTGCTGTATAAATTAGCACATACCTCTGTTGTACAATTTTAAACATTCCTGTTACAAATGATAGTTAAAATGTTAGGATATGAAAATTCCTGACGAATAGGTTAGGGCCAAGGAAAGTCTTTTGGTTTGATTTGCAGGGACTCAATTCCTGTCGGACTTATTTTAGATGGAAAATTCTCTCTGGCTATGTAGCTTGGCACTCAGCTAGTCAAATGTCACGGGAAAAAAGTGTTGCTTTTCTCTAAATAAACGTATGGTATTTGCATATGGTGATGTATCCATATTTATGTTGCGCAGCAATGAGCCACAGGATTTATCTGTCACAACAGCTATCTGTCTGTTAATACTTTGCATTAGGGCTGCAGCTATCGATTATCTTAGTAACACATTTATTATATAAATTAAACAAAGCTTGCGAGAATTTTTCGTAATCGAGTTAATCGGGTTTGTCGATAAATCGTTTCAGCCCTACTTTGCATGTGATTGGATGAACATGTGAACCATCGAGTATGTTGTTTTATATTATATTTTCCATTGTGAAAAGCCTTTGCTCTTCTAATACATTTGAATAAAACTGATGCTATATTGTATCATCTAGGCGTTTTCGACTCAAGTTGTTTTCATGTCGCCCACTTCCCACCTAAAACACGCTAGTAGCTAACAATGCTGATTGGCAACACACTAGGTACACACCGCAGGTTTACACCACAAGCTCTCAAGACTGATTCTCGTTGCAATGTCAAACTGAAGCTCACTACCAAAGAATGCCAAAGGAAGTACAATTTAAGTTGGAACTCACCATTGCATCTACATGTTTGAGAGGGAGTTCATTGCTGGGTGCCTAGGAAGATAGAAAGATGATATCAGTACAAACATGTTACAATAAATACATTTATTGTAAAATGTCCCTGAATATACACAAAGAAATGATTCAAACAAAAAATGTCATTTTATGTTCTGTATCATCCATTACACACAAAAGCACAGTAAATCTTTTTTTTTTTTTTTTGTGCTTTGTTTGGAATGTAAAATGCATGTCTCGTTGTGTTATTCAACGGTTATGTTGCTTTCAAAATTGTACTCCCTTTCCTACTGTGGCCAAGAGCGAATTCTGTGAATGTGCAGAGGCCATCTATAATCTCACTGTGCAAACATTTAGACAACAAGACAAGTCTTCTATTAGCATAGCCCAGAGAACACATACGTGAGCCTCTATATTTTAACACCATATACAGCAAAAAAGACAAAGACTAGAATAGCCACAGAATGAGAACTATACTAAATATACTATATATATATATATACTATATATATATATATATATATATATATATATATA
>JAODTR010004183.1:0-12238 GCA_025399935.1 Amblyopsis rosae | reverse complement strand
GTCCCTTGCTGAAGCTGCTGCCCCCGCGACCCGACTCCGGATAAGCGGATGAAGATGGATGGATGGATGGATAATTTGGTATGTCCTGTTCTGTTCTGTGAGATGTGATGCATTTAGCGGTAGGCTACCTATTGCACATCTTACCCATAGCAATTTGTAAGATTACCCCACAGTAAAATGGGTATACCCCTTTCCTGGAATTTGTTTTATACAATTTAGTAAATCATAGAAAATATTTTGATAATTAGGCTAATTGTTTATTTGTGTAAAACACAACATGTATTCTGACCTACCTAGGCATGACATAAAAATAATATAACGTTTTTAGGCAGTAAAAACATATGCTGTCCAAATTTTATGGGCTTCCAAAATGTTTGCATGCTCATGGTGGTATTTTTCGGTTGGCAACATGTACCTGCTATACCACCTCTCATGCGGTAGAGGGCAAGCTATATATTTTGTTAAAGTAGGATTTGACCTTTGTGCCATTAGTACAACGCGCATGCTCATTCACGAAATTACCTCTGACTGTCGCAGGACTAATGTTGCACGCTTTGTAGGCTAACATTTTCACTAGCAAGAGGAATATCATTAAAACACACTAAGCCGATAGTATATTCATATTACTTTCTCAGCGACTCAAACGCAATTGTTATTGTTTATATACACTGAAAGTGAAAGGCGTGTGAACCGGTAGACATGGCCGCAATTGAAGAGCTTTCCCCCGATGCTGAAGGCCCTGTCGCACCCCAGCCCCCCGAAAATGAAATAGAGGATGAGGACGACGACGGAGAGGTATTTCCAATGAAATTACAAAACAATTACAATACTGATTACCTGTAAAACATGGCCACAGTGACTCTGTTTATAATCCTAAGGTTGTTATTTAATACCTGTCTAACTTTGGTGAGCATGCTGCTAGCTGCCCAAAATATACCATTTCAGATTTTTTTTCATTCATGTTCATAGTAGCTAATGGTGCCAAGTAAGTAAGGGCCAGCATTCACATCAAAATATTTAGCTAATAATATTTTACCCTATTGCTGCTGTGCATTTATACAAAAAACAAAAATAAACAAAAAATCACAATTGAACATATTGCTTTTTGAATGAAGACAACGCTTAGTTTTATTATTTATATCAAAATGTTTGCGTTTGTTTTACTCTACCAGTTGGATGAGACCCTGATGGAGAGAATATGGGGACTAACTGAGATGTTTCCTGACACAGTGCGAAATGCTGCTGAGGTGTCTGCACACTGCTCCGTTTCTTTGGCAAAGAAATTATACAGGTGAATTTGTTTATTTTACTGTAGCGGAACCAAATGTATTGACATGCAGCCAACTGTAATTACTCATTGAGGATTGATTGTGGTGCCTGTCTGTTAGTTTCTCTCGCTCAGCGCTTTGGGTAGGCACAACCTCCTTCATGATCTTAGTGCTTCCTGTGGTGTTTGAGACAGAACGGTTACAACTGGAGCAGCAGCAACTACAACAGCAGAGACAGGTGTGTTTTTGTGTGTGAACAGGCATTAAACATCAATTGAGAAGTTATAAAGATAATATTAGGAAGGTTTGCAATAAATGGCTCCAGTGCTGTTACCAGAACACCACATGAGATTTGACCAATCAGTGGCAATACAAGAAGGCGTTCCTTGTCTGATTCTACCAACCGTTAACTGCTTTCAGATCCTGCTAGGACCCAACACTGGGCTGTCGGGTGGAATGCCTGGCATGATGCCGCCAGCCCCGGGAAAGATGTGACAAAGGCAGTTGTCCTAAACAAACCCAAGAGCTGCTGTTAGTGGTGAAGACTGGGCAGTAGAGATGGAGAGACAACAAAGAAAGGGGTATAATCAGAAGAGAAGCTTACAAAAAACAAACCTAAATCTGTACCCTGTCTAGCATGGATAAGTGGACAAACAGATGGGTCTGTTTGGTGGTCCGGGAAGAAAGGGAGGGGCATAGAGTGGCTCTCGTGACCTGGATGTCGCTGTCTAATGTGTCCCCCTTTCTCACTGTCTCTCTTTACTTTGACATCCTGCAGAGACTGACTCCCAGGAGCACTGTCCACTTCTTCTTTTTTTTTATTATTTTTTTTACTTATAGTGATATATAATGTATTTCTAATGGGTCAGCCGTGAAGGTGTATCATTGAATCATTGGGCTGTATAAGATAGATGTTATCAATTGTATGTCTGTGTTTTCAGTCTGAAGAGTTGTCTGAAGAGGTGTTGACATGCTACAATGATGGTCTTTGCTCAGGATCAGAGTTATTTGCTGGGTTCACTTTCATATGGAAAATCTAAATTGTGTGTGATAATTAACAAATTAGATGAAATACCTGTCCAAAATCATACTGTTTTTCAAAAAACTTACTCCTCACTTTATAATTACAGTATAGTTACCTGTATTGACATTTACTACCATTCATTTTAACCACAGATGCTAATAGTTGAACTGCTGTTTTGCACTAAAATTATGACAAATACTAACAGAAACTGATGGGGTCACATTTACTTTTACTAATTTCTATAGTAATAACATTGTCTTGTAAAACAAATTCTGTAAATGTTTAATGAGTATAGCCTTGAGACCAAGCCTACTCAACAATGGTGCAAATCGCAAGTGGATTTATCTCAATACCCTGGCCTAAACAGATTTGTACATGTTTTACAAGTTAGGTTTCACTATGTCTACCATTGATCATGGTCAAGTGTTTATAATTTGTGTACCACCATTTCAAATGATGGTAAATCTTCACCATACAAACTGAAGGAATATTGAAGGTATAATTCTCCAGCAACAAAGCCATAATTATATTGTCTTGGTCAAATTCTGTCAAGACAACTTTAGCTTAACGAATTTGTAATACGTAGTATTGTACATTATGAGCCCTAGGATGTTTTTTTGTTTAGAAACCAGTCTCTTACCTTTGCTCACTGAGCAAGTTCATGTCTCTGCAACTCGACTGATTGCACTAATAAAGAGACCTAAATTAAATCCTACATTTTTTTTAGTTTGTGGTGCAAAGGTACTGTACTTTAATTTAAAGAACATTGTCTCTATCACGATGAACAATAGAGACCACAGCCAACAATCGAAGCTACAACGGCGATTTCACGTCTATAGTGTCTCCTAGCCTATGTTAACTCAAATAAATAGGCTGTTATATACAGTAACAAATAAATAGGCTGTTACATACAGTAAAGTGTGTATATATTTTACAACTAGTTAATATATTCATGTGTATAATATGTCTGTTTTAACAATACATTGCATTTTTTATTTAGTATTAAATATTAAACGTGATAGAACCATATCACTCTACAACAGCGCGCAGTTTCAGGCACGAGACAAGTTTGAACGCTATCAAGACAACCGTAACATACACTAGCAAGAAGTCCCGCCATGTAGATTGACATAGTTTGGCCTTCGATTATAAATGTACTTTGTTTATAACATTTGTAACTTGTTTGTGAGATTATTATTTTATTAGCATTGTGACAACAATAATACAGTTTGGACACCAGTGTTTACTATTAGCAAGTTAGTTCATAGGTAAGAGGGGCGAAGGAAAGACAGCTACCTATTACCGTACATATTGAAAAGCTAGCAAACCTGCCTTTTGACAGTTACCGTTCTTCGGAAGAGAAGTTCACAGTTTTAACTAAAAATGAAAGTAGCAGAGGATCAGGTTGTGGAAGATGCTGCCGTCTACCAGGATGATGAGGTAAGATAATGGTTATATGGATGAGACTATGCATTTACTCTGGCATTTCAGGAAGACAGTGGAATGTAGATGGGGTCGGGATGCAAAGGAATGTGTTAATTAATAAATGGAAACGGAATATTTTGTGGATACCGGTAGGGTTATCTCTGGCGCGGTAACAATTGTCAATATTACTATACATCTTCTCTGCATTAATATGTCATAGATATTTAAATATTGAGTCATAAGGTCATTGAGAAGTGAGGTAATATGACTGAGAAGGAACCCTGTGGATAATCAGATACTAGGCTTGTATGGTAGCATCACCTATTATATTAAGCTTGTGTGTGTTTACAGTATTCTCACTGGCCTGTATACTTTATCTGTTATCTAAGTGCATGCATATACTGTCTCTCCCGACAGGAGTCTTTCTTCCAGGACATCGACCTCCTCCAGAAACACGGAATTGTAAGGAATAGATCAAACACGCCAGATGTGAATTCTCTAAAAAAGCACACCCATAGAGACAAGTGTTGGGCAAGTTACTCAGGAATTGTGATAAGTTACTATTTACTTATTACTCCTTCAAAAAGTAATAGTTTACTTTAATTATTACTGGGTATTAAAAATAATTAGTTACATTACTCGTTACATTACTATATTACTTTCACAATCACTACCCTGCCCTTCTGAAAAATGACTCAATTTAGAATTTAATATTTTTTATTGAAACAATAATAAACCTATATTTTACAGTAAATACGGTATAATATCCACTTGATTCAGAAGATATTTGTCTCCCAATAGTTCCAAAAAGCCTCCCTGGCAGAAGATCATGCATAAGCTTACACAGTAGATAAATGCTACATGTTATATGTTATATGTTATAACAACCGTGAGAATAATTAAATCAACTAAAATCTGACATAAGGCAAGTTAGGGAACGTCACTGCAAGATCAAGTCACTATAGTAGGTCTACGCAATCAACACAATTATGTAAAAATACTACCAGAGGCTTCAGACACAGCTAAATAGTTAATTAATAATAATAATAATTATTATTATTATTATTATACATTTGATTTGAGGACACTTTTCAAGACACTCAATAACATCTTACATGACATATAAAACATTTTTACTAAGACAGGACCATATTAGAAATATAAGATACAAATAATAAGTGTGAAAAGTTCAAGTAAATGTGACTGAGAAGAGCTTTCATATATGGGGAGGTCAGTAATATTGGCAAGTGAATATAGTTAGTCTATATATATATATATATATATATATATATATATATATCAGATGTTGACAGCCAGGGAGTTCAAAAGCAGGGCATTTGACCTAGTGTAAGGGGTATAGGCTACATTAACAGATCTGGCTTTCAGCCTGTCCAACCCTGCCCCCTCGTCCAGTGGCGCACGGCTGGAAGATGTAAACAAGGCCAGGTTTGTTGTTGTAAACTCGTTAAAGCATAGGGTCAAAGAGGGAGTGGACATCAAAGATCTGCAAATGCCACAAGAACCCGCCAAAGCACGCGATGCCCGTCAACCGCCGTACGAGGGCCGCAAGGGGCGATGCGCCAAGGAGAGTTGGTACTACTACGGTATGTGACATTTCAGCAAGATCCACGATGAATACACTCTAGCCAACGAAGAATTCCAGGGTGGGAAAAGCTGGGGGGGAGTGATGCAGGACCACGACCTGAGCTGCAGCAGTTCAGCCACGGAGCATCCCAATGGAGATGAAACGGGAGTTAATCCACATCGAAGGAAAGCCGAGACGATGAAGGGTAGGCTGTTGATGGCGGAGGGATATGATTTCTGCTTATCCAACTGCATAGGTGAGAAGCGTCGGAGCACTTGAAGTTGTGGGAGACGATAGTCAGGTGAATTTAAAAGTAGTTGAGAGTGCTATATCAATTAGAAAACAGGTAAAATATGACACGGTAAATAATATAGCCTCTCCGGTTTGATTTGAAGTTGCCAGTACATGTGACAGATGGTTTGGTGTCTAGCTCACCCAGTGGTAGTAGGCTTCAAGTAGTAGCTCGGTTGCTAGCCAGGACGTAGTTTTTCGTAATTTCTGTTGTTGGGGGAAGAAAAGAACAGCTGAAAATCTCTAAAAACAGCCAACTTAACTTAATTAAATAATATAAAAATAATATGGACGATTCAGAGAAGATATTAGACACAGACACAAGAGAAGCGGTAGCCACCTGCACCAGCTGCTCCCTCAGGAAAAATAAATTAAAATGTTTAAAGTTTAGTGGGACAAAAAAGGGGCTTCATACCTCAATCAATATATAACATAAACTTTTTAAAATACAATCATAATATACCAGGCATGATAAACAAAGAGGATCGATAGAGCTGGAGTTATGAGTACAAGTGGGGCAACGTACGTTTCATGTAATTGACTGACAAGAGGGAGAAGCTAACTTTTAATTACAATTACGCTATCAAACAATACCAGCAGACGTTCACCACACACACTGCTCCACTGCTTCCTCCTGTACAACTCTCACATTCTTGCGGAAGTCTCTCATTAAAAGGATGCACAGCATTCACTGTATAGCTTGAAGTGTCCCTGACTGGACCTGCCATGTAATCGCGCATAGGTGGTGTATACAAAGGTTATGGCGTAGCTTTGGCGCAGATTGGTCCACGACCAAAAATCTTAGTAAAATGGAAATCTAGGGGGGAAAATCTTGTTCTTGTAACACGATAATGCAGCATTACTCGGATTAGTAATTGTAATATTCTAAAACATTTTAAAATAGTAATTTGTTAAACTACTAGTTACTGAAAAAAGTAAAAATATTACAGTAACTATTACTGATAGAGACAATCTAACTTTCTACATGCTATCTCGTCTCACCTCTATAGAACATGGCAGACATCAAAAAGCTGAAATCTGTGGGTATCTGCACTGTGATGGGGATCCAGATGACTACTCGCAGAGCTATGTGCAACATCAAAGGCCTTTCAGAGGCAAAGGTGGAAAAGATTAAAGAAGCTGCTGGGAAGATGCTAGTAAGAAAATATTTACCTGTGGACCAACCAATGTTTATTATTGATCCTTTTCCTAAATTGGATGAATTTGTAACTGACTCACTATGACAAAACCATAGTTTTATGTGTTCGTGTTAATTGTATGACTTATTCTTATTATAGACCAATGGTTTCCAAACGGCTTTTGAATACAGTACGAAGAGGAAGCAAGTGTTCCACATCACTACTGGGAGCATGGAGTTTGAGTTAATATCCTCACTTATACAAAGTACAACATTGATGTGTAGATATTTTAAGGGTGCAAGGTCAACCAGCTACCAGTTATATGCTTAATCAAACAATGTAACACTATTGTAACAATGTAACACCATAAATACAGTACCTCTGTAAAAAACTTAATATAATTATTAATTTGTATGTCTGCAGTAAACTTTTGGGTGGAGGTATGGAGAGTATGGCAATTACAGAGGCATTCGGAGGTCAGTGAACATCTTAATACTGTACATGTATCATACATTTCATAGATTGATCATATACTGTATGTTCTGCTCTGGAAATGTTTAAGAGACCACTGCAGCAATTTCTTTGGTTTTACTGTATATATATTATATTTTATTATATGTAAATGTATTTTTATATTTATAGAATTTATATATTTGTCATATTTTGTGCATTTACAATATATTTAAACTATTGTTTTATAAATGTGCAGTTGTGTCTTAATTTCTTTCAGAGCTGTATTCCTATTGACATTGCATGTACTGTATATTGCTGTTAATATATCCCCTTTATTAAATTCACCTCTTAAGTTTATACAGGTACAGCACAGGCTTGGTTGTAAAACATGTTCTTGTCCTACAGAGTTCCGCACAGGAAAAACCCAGTTGTCTCACACACTTTGTGGTGAGTGTTTTCAAACTCCTAAGTTATTAACATACTGTATGTGGATGAATCAAGTTGACCAAATTGATCGATGTTGTCTCTGCCACTCAGTCACAGCTCAGCTTCCCGGCGATGATGGCTACACAGGAGGCAAAGTCATTTTTATTGACACAGAGAACACCTTGTATCCTAAAGACTAAATATCAAACAAACAGTCAAGATCCAAGCAAAGACACTACAATACAATACATACATTATATTCCTTACAAAAGAATACATAATATGTAATGGTAATACCAATGTAATAATGGTATTTTATTTAAAGTAAACATATACTGTACATACTGTATATTAGAAATACATCCTAACCTATAGTTAGATTTCAAACAATTTGTAGTTGTAAACTGGTGCTTGTGGGTAGACATGGTTATGCTTTTGCATTACTATACCTATAGTGATACAGTATCTGGTGATAAAGCATGTATTAATGTGAAAAGTATATTTACATGACTTCTTCAATTTGACATCTTCATTTGTCTGTCTCTTCCATTACTAACAAATATGAACCTTGACCTTGATTCCAGTCGCCCTGACAGGCTGAGGGACATTGCTGACAGATTTAATGTAGACCACGATGCTGTCCTGGACAACGTGCTTTATGCCAGAGCCTATACCAGTAGGAATAAAATACATATTCCCTGAATGCAGCGGTGCATATATAATTTTGATAACCTTTCAGACAGTTTGTAGTTGCAGATTGAATTTAGAAATAATATGTTTACCTAAGGTGGCCATGCAAAGTCTGTGCTCTGCCAATAGGTGAACATCAGATGGAGCTGTTGGATTTTGTAGCAGCCAAATTCCATGAGGAAGGGGGTGTCTTCAAGCTGTTGGTACATCTGGAAAACTGACATTTGACAAAAACAACACATAATAGCTTATAGTCTTATACCTCTTCAGTTTATTTTTAGTCTATGTGACATCATTTAAAGGGTTGCTTAGCCAGCATCACAACTTCTATTTTCTTCTCTATTCTTTTAATATACTGTATATGCCATAAAGTTTTACATCTTCAAAGAATTTCTACTAAGCTACTATGTGTGACACCCAGTGGAAGGAAATGGAATTGCGCTACAAATGTGGCCCATGTTTGATACCCCCTGCTCTATCATTTTCACTGCTGGCAGATAATTGATTCCATTATGGCTCTGTTCCGAGTGGACTTCAGCGGTCGAGGAGAGTTGGCTGAACGGCAACAGAAACTAGCCCAGATGCTCTCACGGTTGCAGAAGATATCTGAAGGTACATTGTTAAGCGGGTTATCTGCTTGTAGTTGTATATCACAGCATAACTATTATACTTTAGTGTTTATATATTGCAAGAATTTAACAGGAAAATGGAAAGTTCATACTGTGTTATTGTCTCAAACATATATTTAGATATTTCTAAATGACAACAGAAAGTGAAAAGTAGCAAAACAATAACTTGTATGGTGACACTGAAGAAAGTATACTCTTAATAACACTAATATTCTGTAGAGTACAACGTGGCAGTGTTTGTAACCAACCAAATGACAGCTGACCCAGGTGCAGGAATGACGTAAGTCAGACACAATGGTTTCTCTCACAGATCCCTGACGCTTTGTGGTTAAGTGTTGATAAGAAAAGTGATTCAAAGGTTTTTTTTTTTTTCCTAGTTTCCAAGCTGACCCCAAAAAGCCAATTGGAGGTCACATCTTGGCCCATGCCTCCACCACACGCATAAGCTTGAGAAAAGGCCGTGGAGAAATGAGAATTGCTAAAATATTTGACAGGTAATATTATGCTTCCATTGTAGCAGGGATCCTATTTGCTAAATAACTTCAAATAGTCACCAAAAGTCATTATGCTTTGCTTTATACATGCACTTAAAATAAATTCCTTCATCTGTTATTTCCCGTAGTCCCGATATGCCTGAGAATGAGGCCACCTTTGCCATAACTCCTGGAGGAGTTTCTGATGCCAAAGAATGACAATAGTTCTTGACTTGGGGCTGTTTTAAGAAAGACTGTAAAGGAATAGTTGACAGTTAACAAATATTTGTATAATTATTATTTAAACATAACAAATTTATAAATATGATATTGTATTGGAGTTTTTGCAAATATTTTATCCAATATGGAATGTTGAATAAAGGATGACTTTGCATAAACAGCTCAATACCACTGATGACGGAGACATTACGCAACTGATCTGCAAAGAGAACAGAAACAGCAGACAGTGGAGTGATTACTGTATGTGATGTAGTGGACCCTAGTGGTCAATTGAGAAATTACAAGGACAGCAGAACAGACGAACTCGACAAGCTAGCGTTGAACCCAAACGTTTCTATACATGCTCAGTAAAGCGATGATACCTGTATTAAACGCGCCACTGAGAGATTAAATAGGTTATTAACCAAGTACGTGACAGCGGAATCACAAATTCAACTGTGTATTCGGTACTTGATAGCTTGTTAACTCTGGGAAAGCGACGATGGACACACGAGACACAGCCCCGGATTCGTGGGACCTAGAGGAGGATGTGGAGGCCCCGGCTACCGCGGCCGGTCTCCAGGCTGCTTTTGCCGCACTCAATGTGAATGCCAAGCCGTTCGTTCCGAACGTTAACGCCCCGGTATTTGTACCAAGCTTTCTACAAAGCGGCGCCGAAGAAGTTCCCCCGGCAGATGGTAAATTACCGATCTGTATACACAGCTCTTAACGCAGGCATATGGAAGTTAGCTAACGTGCTAATCCGGCTAGCCTTCCTGCATGCAACTACCGCCGACAGCCATGCAGCAGTTAGCAAGTTAGCAGCAGTGCTCATGTCAGCTGAAAACTACATCTTTGACTAATTTATCCAAAACATAGAATCAGTGGCGCTTACAAGATACATTAACTACGAATGCTATAGGACAAAAAAACCTTTTTGAAAGTTTAAAATTTGTCTTTTTTTCCCCTCCAAGGTGCGTCTGATCCAGTTGCCAGTATGGAGGTGGCAGAAACAGTCGGTATGCATCGAACCGTTTTCATTTTGTGTTTATCACGATTAATAAACGACCGTACTCAACATCTTATGTAAGTCGGTAGGAAGCTAATTATTTGGACGCTCCTTCGTTGTCATTGAACGCCAGTCTTAACCACGTGTAAGCAAGCTGGAATTCGACATCCGACTATCTACACATCGCTTTCTTGTACCGTAGTTAGGCGGCTTTCTCGAAGTTGCCTGCCTAAAGTATATTGTGTTGTATCAGCAAATCGACGGGTCTTTAACGTGTAGCATGTTACCTAATTGTTAATGCCTATAGACGGCCACGTTGTATTGTATCGTGACATCGAGATTTTAACCGGCTCGTGCAAATATCGCAAGGCCCGGGCCCTTAGGAAAGAAATGGTCAAATGCTACGGGGCAATGCTGTTGTGACATTCTGTGCTGGTCAGTATCTATGGTCTGGTGTCAAGTGTTTTGCATTTTGGCGTGAGAGGTTATACTGTTAGCCAATACTCGGGTTTCACAGGAGATTTTTCAGAAAGCGTTAACACTGCAGTTGTATACTGAAAAAAGAGCAAACATAACACGTGCCGACTTTAACAGTTTGAGAATTCATGTATATTCTCATTGCTTGCTTTACTGTATTTGTTTTTATAATTTGTTACCATTTACTGAACCAATTCCATCAAACATAAGATTTTCAAAACATGGGTGCTTACTGTTGGATACAGAAACGGTCAAAAGACACAATTAGTTCTGTTTCTCCCCGGTTGATAAAGACGAGGCCTGAGTCTGCATATAACCTTATATGTATGTACAACAGCGCTGCACTATATAATAGCATAGTTACATAAATGGAAGGCTTCTTTCTGTGTTTCCACTGAGAAGCATTACTTCTGTACACAGCATAGTTTTCCCGCGAATTGTGTTCCATTTTCTGTCCATCTCTCTTTCATTTACTCAGTTGTCATGTGTAGCATGTAGCCATGATGCTGCGGTCTGCACATGGCTACATTGAAGTTCTTTATACCTTACTACAGTAGCGTAGCCAGAAATGTGCGTATGGGTGGACATACATGAAACTAGGTGGGCAATAACAATTTGTCTAATAGGCCTATTACATCTACGTAGCCTAGTAGGCTATTTGTGCAAGTAGGCTATAAACCTAGTAGTATAATTACAGACCAATTATTAGTAGGTCTACAATATTATGCCGGTAGCCCTCCTTAACAATAGCCCATTTTTGTGATTTTAGCACATTGAGCATTATTCGTGCAGTTTCGGTTTATGGTCGGTTTGACAGATGCACGGTGCCATGGCTATATGGTGTTTTTATTATTTGATAGGAAAGGTAACCAATATATTCTATTTTGCTTTTTACTGTATCATTATCAGGGGTGGGTAGAGTAGCATGCTGAAAATACATACTCAAGTAGGCTCAAGTACAATTATCTAACTCCCATTAAAAAAAACAACTAAACAGTACAAGTTCAGAAATCTACTAAAGCAGTGCTTCCCAACCCTGGTCCTCAGGGAACACTGCCATGCATGTTTTAGATGTTGCCTTGCTCCAACACAGCTGATTCAAATGAATGGCTAGTTATCAGGATTCGGAG
>JAODTR010004182.1:0-12240 GCA_025399935.1 Amblyopsis rosae | reverse complement strand
TATATATATACACGCATGCATGTATACACACAAACATGTAATTTAGTTGATTGTCTGGCAAGAGAAATTAATTATTGTCATACAAGCAGGGAATAACAATTAATGACTTCAATACTTGAATGAGTCCAGAGTATTTTCAAATTTAAAATAGAGCAACTTGTATACATTTCTTAAATATGTCCAAAAATATATAAAAGATCATTCCTGGATGACGTTCAGGCATCGAAAATAATTAAATGTATGTATCGGCACACACTGTTTCACAGCACTATATAGTTGTGTTTAAGAGGTTTGCTGAGAAAAATGAAAAAACCTTTTACAAGAGGAGGTGATTTTCTGCAAATACTTTTTTCAACAGGAAGCTGATTTATGCCCTGATAATGCATGTGTCCCGAGAGTGCATACTGAGAGTGCATGTGTACTGAGAGTGCATGTGTACTGAGAGTGCATGTGCTGAGAGTGCATACTGAGAGTGCATGTGCTGAGAGTGCATGCGTCCTGAGACTGCATACTGAGAGTGCACGTACACTGCCGGTGCATTTATATACATATCCAGCAGGGTGCAGTCTTGTGTTTAAACACCCCTCAAATAGAGGGTAAATGTAATTTATGTATGCCACTGCCAGTGCATAATAATGTGCAATGTATTGTGTGTGTGTGTGTGTATATATATATATATTCAGTGTTGGGCAGTATCTAGTTACTGTAATATTAGTACTTTTTTCAGTAACTAGTAGTGTAATTCATTACTATTTCCAAAACAGTAAAGAATATTAATTAATCCTAGTAATGCTACATTTCTGCTTTACAATAATGAGATTTCTGGTCCTAGCAAATTTAGGTTAGGCTAATTAAACCAACCTGTCCAATCATCTGGTTTGAGAGGCTGCAATGTTTTCACTTTGGCTTTGTTGACAATAAGATTAATTATTGTTCCAATATAAGATGGATTCTATTCTAAAATAAGATGGCTACACAGGTTGTCATTTTTCAGAAGGGGAGAGACAGGGTAGTGATTGTGAAAGTAATATAGTAATGTAACAAGTAATGTAACTAATACCTTTTAATACCCAGTAATAAGTAATGTTATATCATTACTCTTTGAAGGAGTATTAAGTAAATAGTAACATTACTATTCCTGAGTAACCTGCCCAACACTGCATGAGTGTGTGTGTGTGTGTGTGTGTGTGTGTGTGTGTGTGTGTGTGTGTGTGTGTGTATATATGTGTGTGTGTGTGTATATATATATATATATGTGTGTGTGTATATATATACATATATACATATACATATAAAAAACACTGTATAAACACACACAACAAATATTAAGTGCTAATAGAAAGTACAAAAAGGTGGTGACACTAACATTGGTATAGATTTGAACATAATGTATTCTGAAAGCAATAAACAGCACTGCATAATAATGTCAAATGTAATTGTTTAACTAAAATAATATAATTACCTCCATCTTATCCAACTCACTGCAGTCATTTGTATCAGATTTGATAGATGATCAAACTAGATTTGTCAAAGGAAGACATTTACATATACAAAGGCTTTTACCAGCAACAGTAATGATCTTAGATGCAGAAAAGGCATTCAATACTTGAGCTGAAAAGATGTCTATATTTTATAAGAATATAATATGAAAGGGGGAAAAAACAAATACATAAAGTGCATCCCGAAGTGTGCTTCACTTTTTCTACATTTTGTGATGTTACAGCCTTATTCCAAAATTGATTAAAATATGTTTTCCCTCAAACTTCTAAACACAATACTCCAAACTTTGTTTGGAGTATTGTGTTTTATTTCTTAAAATAATAAATGAAAAATATCACATGTACGTAAGTATTCACAGCCTTTGCCATGACACTCAAAATGGAGCGCAGGCATATCCTGTTTCCACAACTTGATTTATGTCCATCTGTGGCAAATTCAGTTGATTAGGCATTATTTGGAAAGGCACACACCTGGTACCACAGTTGACATGTCAGAGCACAAACCAAGTCATGAATGCCAAGGGCATGTCAGAGCACAAACCAAGCCATGAAGTCCAAGGAATTGTCTGTAGACCTCTGAGACAAGATTGTTTCGAGGCACAAATCTGGGGAAGGCTACATAAAGATTTCTGCAGCATTGAAGTTCCCAATGAGCACAGTGGCCTCCATTATCCGGAAATGGAAGAAGTTTGGAACCACCAGGAGCTGGCTGTCCGGCCACACTGCAATCAGGCAAGAAGGGCTTTAGTCAGGAACTAAACAGACTGTAGGCTGTAATTGCTACCAAAAGTATTGAGCAAAGGATGTGAATACTTGCATGTGGTTATATTTGTCCTTTTTTTTAATTTAATATATTTGCAACATTTTCAAACAAACGTTTTTCACTTTATTATTATAGAATATTATGTGTATACAATTTTAAAACAAAAATATTTGTATCCATTTTGGAGTAAGGTTGTAACATAACAAAATAGTTATAGTGAAGCAAATACTTTCCGGATGCTTTCTTCTCGACACAGGTTTTGTTCGTTATTTATTGAATTTATTTTGTAAATAATGTATCAGATCTTAGTGCTAAGCTATATTTTTTTATTTTATACCAAAACTGTTTTGTCACGTGACCTTTGTGGCTAAAGAAGATTCCTTTGTCTTTGAGCCCTTTGTTGATGTTGTTGAAAGTTAATGTAAGGGTGTCATTTAGAGTAGAAAATGCATAATATGCAGATGGAAATGTTTTTAGAGGTTATCTGTTTCACATGCTTTTCAACGTTGCAATGAGACGTTGCTATGATGTGATATTACCAAATGCTGATTAGCCTAATCAGTCTACGAGAGATTACTCATTTATGTTCATTTAACTATCTTATCAGTGTGGTGGGAACTTTCCAGATAAAGAGAAATGATTCAATTCTGCTGTAATAGGATGTGGCATATGTTTTGCTTATCTGGATATCATTATGATAAAGAATTGTAAAACATATTTTTTCTCACTGCATGTCTAAAACCTTTAAACAAATAAGAGGTTTTACAGACATGTGCTAGTTAATTGTGAAGTTGTGTAGACGGTTATTTGTCTGCTTTGATCTATGAAGACAATATTGTTACATTTTTGTCAAAAAAACATTTCAAAACATTTTGCCTGTCTCACTATTGTCATACAGTAGCCTCCTTTAATTGGCAGCCTAGAAGTTCTTGCGTCCTATACTGTTGGTTATGTAGGCGCCGAGTGGAGTGTAGAAGCACAGCACAGATTTGTCTGCACATAATCAATGATCATTTAACATTAACACTCAAATAGTGCTTATGGATAACTATACATTTGTTATTACAATGTGGTGACTCAATTTGTTGTAAATGAACACACAACTACTGGTGGTAACAGAAACCATAAACCTGAAAGAGCTAACCAGAGTTTTTGTCTTATGCCGTAAAATGCTCTATTTGCTGTGCCCGTTCATAATGGGTGTAAACTAACAAGCTAAACAGCAGTAGTGTGATATTCCATTCTAATGCGTACTACACTGTACTCACAGCTATCTCTTGCTCCTGTTCTAGGACTGGGTGAGGCCTGCCTATAGCGAGTGTGACCTGCTGTTCAACACACCTGGCCTGCTGTTGAAGGAGAAACAGCAGGAAGTGTTGCCCATCTGGAACACAGTGTCAGAGCAGAGTGAGAGGAAACCAGGGGGCTGTTTCCTTGACGATCTCTATCCCTATCCATCGCCCATCTCCATCCACACCGTCACACTCTCCGGGGAGGAGGAGCCCACGGAGGCGTTCGTCAGCTCACTCAACACCCTGGGAAGCTACCAGGACGCGCAGTCCTTCACTTCGGCGGTCGACGGTGGTTTTGGGGGAGCCCAACAGTCCGGGGTGCTCCGAGACGCTGGGTTCACATCCACCTCCTTGTCGGGCAGGGTTTTCCCGCTCGACGTCCACGTTGGCGAGGCCGAGAGGGTCTCGCTGGACTCGTTCACTTGCAGTGAGCAGTCGGAGGACGGCTATCCCAGGGTGGGCCTGGACACCATCTACAGCGGCTTTGGAGAGTCCGACCGCAGCAGTCCAGTGAACTCTGAGTCCAACCCCGCACAGATGATGGTCTCCGGGTTTTTTAAGACGGGCAGAAGCTCCAGCAAGGGCTGCCCACTGGACGTCCATATTCACGAGGCCGAGAGGGTCTCGCTGGACTCGTTCGCATCCAATGAGCAGTCGGAGGACGGCTATCCCAGGGTGGACCTGGACACCATCGACAGCGGCTTTGGAGAGTCCGAATGCAGCAGTCCAGTGAACTCTGAGTCCAACCCCACGGATCACGTGCACTCTGCTTTCTTTAGTGCGGCCGGCAGCTCCAACTACGTCAAGCAGTGGGTGATTAGCAAAACCCTACAAGGAGACCCTAGCCCCCATGTCCCCGAGTGAATAAACACTCATGTTGTTTATATCCATATGTGTCCACTGACTATTGATTACCGTGTACTGTACATAGTGTGCGACTGGTGACTTTTGGAGAGACTTACTCGCCTAATGGGTTAAAGGTCAGCCTGGATTCTACGTGGTGACCTTAGAACAGGCATGAATTATTGATATATCATTTATTAAAGGTACATTCCTTGATTTCACTGGAAGCTCAAGTATCTGCCAAGCTTAATGGTTTTGTTTGAAAACGAATTGTACATGATGGGGCATATGGCTGGAGAGGGCTAGGGAGTTCAGATGCTTGCAAGCTGCTCACACTCAATGTGGACTGGGCACGCTCTTTGAGTTTCAAACAAACCTGTTGTTTACCTTGAGGACACACATTCAGCAGTGTTCACCAGCAAAATGATTTTTTTTTGTCCTGGTTGCTTCAGTGACACAAACCTTTGAAGAGACATACACTGTATGCTTGGCAATTTAGCTTAGCTAGATACAGTTCTTGCACAAATACTTCCCGTTTCTAAGATGTTATGCTACAGAGCCGCTAAAATAACAAAGAACATAAAAAGTGTTTCATACCAAATGCAAAAACTTGCATTAGGTTACCATTGGAAACACATATTGTGATATTTGTGCTCATTGTGATTAACTGGTTTTTAAATTTACCCGTGATGCCAAATGCAAATTTCCACATTTGTAGACAGTAAAGATGATGATGATACATACTTTAGCTTTGTAGTCACATATATGCTTGCAGTTTGGCTTGCTAGCGCCAGAATCTGACTAATTCCAGCACCGTGTCTTCCTGCTTGTGCATGCATTGCTAGCAGTAACCACTATAATCAGATCTTTCAGAAGTTATCTTTTTTCACTTTTTGGCACAGGAGAATAAATCTCATCATGTTGTCTCTTCTTTCCCCATGTTGTGTTTTGTTTATCATAATTGTTGCATAAGTATGAGATCTGGTTTATGAGAAATTGCTGTACAAATAAAGTTATAGTATTTTTAGAAAAAACTGTTGTTTTGAATTTATTCATGATTTAGGAAGTATTTTATATTATGAATTACTGCTACTACTGCTTCCACAGCTAATGAATATAATGTATCATTATTGACAAAATACCTGTAAAACAGCAGGTGCTATCTCATTAAAACTCAGCACGTGAAAATGTCATTGACATATCATGAAACTACTATTGCAAACATTGAGTTATTCATTTCAAAATCCATTGATCATTGAAACCCACCTACTGACATTTTGAATACATTTTCCCACAGTTCATACGTCAGTAAAATATGTATTTCCTTTTAACTCACTGTGGCCACCTCAGAATCACACGAGGCACACTTGGGGAGGTACAGCTGTCTTTTGCTCTGTCTCGTGTTTAGGCAAATTAGTGATTTACTTCTTTTATTATGCAATAATCTTGTTCTTAATCTTAATCTATGTTCTTATTATACATTTGGAATATTTTTTCACAACTACACGATCCTCCAAGACCAGAAGAAGCAATTTATTGCTCATATCAACAGCTATACAAAAGTAAATATGACAGCTCTGGATATACTTTGGGCTTTCTGGGTGTTTGACCTCTTTGTCGTATCCAGCTGTGGTGGAGGTAATATATACATGTGACATACATACAGAAGTACAGTAAGCATGTTACAATAAGGAATGTTTTGGAGTGTATGGTTCTGTATGTATTCTAGTGATTCTAAAGATTTCTATTATTTTTAATGTGATTATGCTCTAGCTTTCAGTTAGCGCACAATTATTATTATTGGTTTTTATTCCTGTTTTTGGACTACTTTTTGGATATATATTTACTTGCACTTG
Organism: Amblyopsis rosae; assembly: GCA_025399935.1. Classification (NCBI taxonomy): domain Eukaryota; kingdom Metazoa; phylum Chordata; class Actinopteri; order Percopsiformes; family Amblyopsidae; genus Amblyopsis; species Amblyopsis rosae. The sequence continues at coordinate 5,987 of JAODTR010004182.1, read as the reverse complement.
TACTGTATTTTTACTTTTACTACATAAGTTGAATAAGTTACAGTTGAAATTAAGATGGAACTTTCCATCTTAATTTCAACTGTAATTTATTCAATTTATGTAGGTATTACTTTGCATCTTTTTGAAATACTTTTGCATTTGTTCACATTTATCCCTATACGAATATTATTTATTTAAAGTGAGGGTTTTCATCTTTGTAGATTATGAAGCTGTATTCCCCTTGTAATGTGCTGTGGTGCATTACAGGGTTGAAAAGTGGTTTGTACAAAGCCAGGAAAATGGCTGAACCTATATTATTTTGTTCACTTCCAGTTGTCATTGGGGATTCCTGTTTGACTGACTATTGGTTTACAATTACTTGTAATTTGAACATCACTGAAGATGTAAAGGGATGGAAACAGACAGATTACTTCTTAAACTTCACTTCAATTGACAGGTGCATTGCATTGTTTGTGCATTGTTTTATGTTGTCATGAAAATATATACTAACTAATCTGTATGGTTCTGTCTACAGCATGAAATTCGCCTGTCCACTTGTGGCAATGCCAAAGGGTTATGGCTGTACAGTTACTGCAGTAACATTAAATTCACGCCATTTAACAACTGAAGACATATTTAATATTACCCTTTGTAATAAGACTGACTGCCTGATATCAACCAATTTATGGGAACCACAATTTCACAGTAAGTATGCATATTATAACATATATTGTGAATGTATATGAATGTGATTCAGTTCCATTTGTGCCATATGTATCTGCATGTGCAGCATGTGCGCTACTGTAAGTATACGGTATTTAATATTGCAGTTCAACCAAAGCCTCCAAGTGATGTTGAGGTACAATTGACACAAGATACTTTCAATGTAAGCTGGACGACTGGGTATGAACACCATGATTACCTTCCTCTTCGCTATAACCTCACACTTAGGACATTTACATCACATTACATTCGGGTAAGCTTGACTGTCATATAAATGAATATGATCAATTGAAATGTCATGAATATATACACATAACATTATATACTCTAGATCAACAATGAAGTAATCTAATGTGCTATAACATTATAATCAATTGCCAGGTTCTTCCATCAGACACCAGCTTTTCCCCAATCTCTCGATCTCAACTTGATCTAGATAGTGAATACTGCATTAAAGTGCAATCGATATGTGGATACAACTGTATCTGGAGTAACTGGAGCCCCTGGGCATGCTGGAAGACTAAAGCCAACATAGGTACAGTGTTATGGGAGATGGACCTGTTCAAACCTTGGAATCATGTACTGCAACTACTGTAAACATTTGTCAAACATATCGCCTTGTAACTGCTGTGTAGGGTGTGTATCATCTTTATACCATTTGTGTCACTATGCACATATAGGCTATTTATGATCTCTTCTTAATATTTTATTCTGATTGTAAAGCACATCCGCAAAAACACTACAACCAGAATATTTACATAATCTTTTATTAAAGTATGGTCCACATGATGCAAAACTAATTCTGTACTGTTTTCTAAATTATTTTTCAGAACAAAATAATATAGTACAAATATTATCCAAGTCCTTGTGTCCAGTGTTTGTGGCTGTTGCAGTCCTGCTCTTTGTTTTCAGCCCTGCCACAAGGTGACTGCTTTTATGTATTACTTTGCTGAATATATAATCTACAGCATCCTTGCGTGATATCTAATCCTCTACCTGCAAGGATTTTCCTGCTCCTTTATAATTTGGCCAGCAGGGGACAGCATATCCTAGTGGTGACATGTCCCTGCTATAATAATCATCAAGCAAGATACCTACCCCTATATATACTGTACATGCTCCTTAATACAGTACAACCCTCAGAAATAATACTAAATTTGGATAAAAGCATCTGCAAAACGCCATTAATTAAGTGGTATTCTATACCACTTAAGTATACATTATTTGTATACCTTTAAGCATATTCTGCCCTCACAATAGCTGGAATGTAAATGTAATGTGCTACTTCCTTTTCTAATCATGAGCTTGTTTTCCCTGCAGAATGAAAATTAAAACATTGTTCCACATACCATCTCCAGCACCATTTTTCACACCGTTGTACAGAGAACATAAAGGCAATCTCAAGGTACAGTATTAGAACAATATGCTACGACTGTACATTGTTTTGTGTACTTCATGAACTATGTAGAGAGCTGTAAACACATTACATTATTGTGTATTTTGTTATATTGTAGATGTCATCTGTCCTGCTTTTTATAAATAGTTAATATTCAATGAAATTATATTTCCAGGAATGGATGCCATTGCAAGGAAACATCATAATAACATGCAACACTCAAGACCTAATATGTGAAAATCTTACCATTGTACCAAAATCCATTATTAAGAACGTGGAGCAGGGTGGAGATTTGAAGGACATACCATTGTTATCAACATTCGATCCATGTCAAATGTCTTATGTAGGTCTGCCTGGGATAACTAAAAAGGCTTCAAATGAAAACTGTCAAGACGGTAAACTCCTTTCAATGCAGGTTGTCACCAAAGACTTATCAGACACCACTGATGGTGACTCTGGGTGGGAGTTGGAAGAACTGTCTGTAAGTCCAGACCACAGCCCACCAAACAGTCCAATATGCATGTGTGAGGATTACTGCATTCTTAACAGAACAGCAGAGGGCATCGTTCCGATATTAATATCCAAAGGAGGTAACTAACCTACAGTACATCATTTGTAGGCACAAGAGCTAAACTGACATTGACATTATTACAAGCAATATGGTGAGTTTTTTCTCCGTATGGTCTGAGGCATGTATAGGCATGTATATGTACATAGTTTTATTGTATTTTTTTAACACTTGCTTTATCTAAAAGTGCATTGTGAGTAACCTCAAATGTGTAGTTGTGTGTTGCTTGACAGGGGCTAAATAATGCAAAATTAATTAAATGTTTATAACATTCATTTAAAAGGTGGTGTCAGCAAATATAAGGTACGGTCAAATTCAGGGAATGTATCCTAGCTGTCTATTCTGTGTGCGCACACACTGTAAAGAAACTGTGTACACAGCCTTGACTGTATGGGAACACAAACAAAGTGGTGCAGAGTGTACCACACAACACTATCCTATCCTAGCCTTGGTAGTGTGTGTCCAGTGTGGGGGACAGAGCTTCTGAGGGTGCACCATGTTGCAATATTTTTGTCTTTATTTAGTTTAAACATCAACAGTCTTTCTCTAGGATTCCTGACTCCATCTTTAAAGAGTATAGCTTGTGTAATGTTAGCCACATGTTGCAATTGATTTGTAGATATCTTAGAATGTGATGATTGTTGTATTATTTCTGTAGTTACAAAACAAATTAATTGTTTTTATTTTATAAAAATTTAAAGGCAAATTCATAAAACAAGTGAACATTTCTTCATTACCGTAATACAAAATGTTTTATTTAATAACTAGTTTAGCCACTAGGTGGCACTGTGATCACAAATGCAACAAGCAGCACCAAAAACAAATACCGAAGAAGTAAACCACGAAGGAAGCAAAACAGGTAGCAGTATCTGCAGTAACCAATATCGAATTTTTGGGTTTTTATTTTGCAAAGTACTTTTTCTTTCAAGATGAATATTTTAAAGAACAGAATTGTGCATCCACAACTGCGCGACGAAGAGTCTCTTGTAATCGAAAACGCTGTTAGTTTGGCAATAGATTCTATAATCAATGTGCTGTACAGTGTCACTAGTGCTCGCACACACGAATACCAGAGGATGGTGGCCGATAGGGACAAAGAGATCCAACGATTAGAGAGCAGATCAAAAGTAGTTGAGTATGAACTGCAAGAGCTGCGTCGACAAGGATGCACATGTCGGCTTTTGGGAAATGACCAAAATCTTATCAGTGATGTTCAAAGAGGAGACGAAACTCTCCAACCCGTCAGCGCGGACAATGAGATGACCACAGAGCAAGAGATGAGCATTTCATGTGAGTGAGAGCTATTGAGTAAAACAAAACAGATTTATCGACATTATATCTATTATGTTATTATATATGAGCAGCTAACATTTGTTTTGTGTTGTTACTCCCTAGTAGGCATTTTTGCTAGACCACCTTCAGCGATCTCTATCCAAAGCCAGAGGACTGCTCCTCCGTTGTCTCCCAGCAGAGTGGGCTTTGTTGAGCAGACCTTTGCTTCACACTCCACTGGGATCTCGGGTGTGTCAGATGGAGCAAGGAGTCTGTCTACATCACCAGCCACCTTAAAAGTTAAAGAGGAACCCTCCGATATCGATACAGTCTTAATCCAATGGGAAGTGAGTGACCAAAACATTGGCGAACACCAGGGGGCCATAGGCACATCATGTGAAGAAAACCAAAGTCACTGCACGAATAGTAAGTTATTATATTGTAGTCAGCCATAATAGCTATTACAGTGTTATGTGACGCCATCTAATATAAATCAGTCTACATTTGTTGTGATGACAGATTGGACAGCCTCTTCAACATGTTGTGCATGCCATGAATGCACTGTAGTATGTTATTGTGATAATTAGTAGGCTATTAGCTAATAGCCATAAATGTTGTATGTGTGATGTTATTAATTATGTTGGGTACCCATAGGAAGATTGGACAATAGAGAGAGAATAAGGAAGCTCACAGAGAAGCTTTATGCAGACTCTGACAGACACGGTGTACAGCAGGATATACATCACCCAAGGTGAGTTACAGTATATACGCTGTATATCCTTTATATTATACAGTATGGCATTCTATAGCTCATTTGCGAGGTTGGGAATACTGTATTTAAACTGCTTTAGAATGTATGTAGAAATGATGTAAAACAAAAAATACACAATGGTCTGCCTTCAAAACTCATAGCGAGGCACAGCATGTAAGTGCCTCCTATGAACCAATTTCCTTTGAGAGCATATGTTGAGAAAAAAACAACGCCACCCTTGGCAAGGAGGGTAACAGCGGTCTACTGGTTTGCATTTGATGTCACTCCTATTGTGCACACAGTGTAGAGTAGTAGCACTATTTCTTTCCGTCCATGTTTATCAGTGAAATCAAACACATTGGTCGCTTTCTCTCTACTGAATTACATGCTTACCATGGCGTACCATGGGTGAAATATACTTTTGAACGCCTGGTGGTGATGGATAAGATGCCTGTGTGTGACCCGTGCTGTCTCTCTGGCCCCCAGCAATGGCAAGAAGAGCGTGCCCATGTCAGATATGCCCGAGGAGGCCCAACGACTGAAGAGGGCGGCGTGGAGAGCAGCGTCTAGACGCTATTACGCTCGGAAGGTGGCCCGGATGCGGGGAGGACCCACGCAGTCGTCCGCGCACATTGCCCTGAACCCGCTTCGGTCGTTTTCTTTGCGTCCTCCCTTTGGGCAGAAGAGTGTGAGGACAGTGACGTCTGGAGTCCCTGTAGACACTCACGGCTTGCCCAGTGAAGCATGGAGGCTGTCGTCTGGGAGCTCTTATACTCCCATTGGAAAGAACATGGCTGGCGTCCAGGCAGGGCCCCACCACACACAGGCATCAGAGAGCGCCGGCGTGTGCATTGGGCAGTCCCATGATAACACAGCTGGACTCGGGGGAATAATATGCAGTTGATATTCATAGAACATTGTTGAGAAAAGAAATGCTGTTTGTGGTTGGTTGCTTTGACGCTTATTCAACCTATAGCTAGTTGTGAATACATTATTTATTTCAGATGAACATAAGAGTTTAGTTAAAGGTGAGGTCAGTGATGCTGGAGAAAGATTGATTTTTAAATTCAAAACAAAAACAGCTCTCCTTTCACTGCCATGGGCTCCCTCAGAAGCTCCACCCCTAAATTGAACAAGCGTTACCAAAACTGGGACAGTGTTGTATTGTAGAGTATGGGCTGTATAGAAACACTGGGGCAGTGTTGCATTATAGAGCATGGGCTGTATAGAAACATTGGTTTATTATTTTTCACCATACAGAGAAGGGACATCTAGCAGATGGTGAGGAGATAATAAAT
>JAODTR010004181.1:0-12240 GCA_025399935.1 Amblyopsis rosae | reverse complement strand
AGATTCAGGCGAGTAACGTTATAAAAGCAGGTTAGCCTTCGGCAGACTGTAGTCTCGTGTAAAGACACCAGCGCCCCGTAATAGAACTACAGTTCCCATAAAACCGCAGTCTCGAATCGGCCTCAGATCTCAAAATGGATCCTATGTTTTGAAACGAGTGCTTGAACCGGCGTTGAAATAAGGTTTTAAAAACATTCTTCGCTGAATTCGGGGTAGATTTTTTTTCAATGAACGCATTACAGGTAAGGCGCATAGCGCAATTTCAAATTCTACAGGCATAATTCGTGTCGCGTTGTTAATAAGATATCTTTCTAAGGCATGCTGCTATCGGCAAGGGAAGAGCACTGTTAGAACAACGAAAATGAGCTCTCTCAGATAATCTCAGATAAATCACACAACATGACTTAAAAAAATATATATTTTACGAGTGTCATGGCAATAAATCGCGATAATTGCAAGAGTTTATATCCGATATTTGTTTTAATCTGGTTGATTTTGAAAAATGCTTACATTTGGGCAATGGTTGTTAGATTACATTGCTAGGCGAGAGGCTTGGCTATCCAGACGTGTATAATAATACTGTTAGACATTTATATTTAAAAAAAATATTCTCTCGAGTTGGGTAGTGGGGGGTGCGGGACCACGGGTGACCCCAGTCGTTCCCATGAGGTTTTAAGGCTCCTGTTTGTCCACCCACACTTGTATTAGGAGTTATTGTGTCTTATACCTCTTCTCAGCACTGTGTGGGTGTGTACACATTATTCTGACTCTGTATCAGTTTCATTGACCCTTGAGACTTTGTTGACATCCTGTTTCAAAACCATGGCCATTCATTTGGCATTACACCCCCCACCCCCCCATCCTATAAGAGCCTCATGAGGCCATCGTAAGAATCAGTCTGCACAGCTTAAAACCTTTGCACTTGAGTCTGATCCATTTATGTGTAGTGTATGTGTGAAGTTAATGTGCGGTGACAGACATACGCATCCAATCCACGTTCATCCAATCACCTGCCAAGAATTATTTCAAAGTGCCTGCCCTTTTCTAAACAGATGGCTTCCCAGATGGTTGTTTGTAACAAACCATCTGTCGCATCATTGTAGACATTAGACTTTCTCCTGGCACTGCCAGCTGGTGCATCAGATATTGAATCATGATGTATCACTCCAGAGAACACAGTTCCACTGCTCCAGAGTCCAGTTGGGGTGTGCTTTACACTGCTGACACAGGCCAGTAGTGCTTGTCCATGGAAGCCCATTCCATGCAGCTCCTGAGGTCCAGCTCCTGTGCTGTGATGTCCTGTGATGTCTGTTCCAGAGGCAGCTAGTGTGTGTGTGTGTGGCAGATATTTAAGAATCCTCTGACAGTGCCACGTTTTGAAGTCACTGAGATCTTTAGTACAACCGATTCTACTGCAGATGTTTTTCTAAAGAGGTTCTGTTGCTGTAGACTTAATTATGCTAATAATCTATGTGCCTGAAATAGCTAAATGCCTAGATATGTTTGCCGATATGTGTGTATACAATATACTAGTGAAGACTATAACTCCAATTTTCACTGACTGTAGTGTTCAGCGAAGAATCTGAAGAATATCTCCGAGCTGTTCTACTATGCCCAAAAAGCAGTTCTTCACCCTACTGGTCCCCTCTACTGCCCAGAGAAAAAGGATGCAAGATAAAAAAAGAATAATACCAATATAGAACATGCCACCAACTGAGATTTCCCTTATTTTCATTTTTTTAAACTCAAGATCTGACTTAAATGTGGCTTTAAAGCTGCATTTTAATCGAATAATAAAGCAAATCCAATAATATTGGGGTTGAACATTTTTTGCTAGTTAAGAAACACCAAATCTCTGTTTAATATATGTGATTCCCAGATGAAGCCTCTCTGTGTTAAAGCCCTGACTCGAATCTTCAAAGTCTCAGACTTGGACAATGATGGTATTCTAAACGATAACGAACTCAACTTCTTCCAGGTATATCTGACAACCATTTAGGAGTAAATTAGTGGATTAAATGATGGATCATATTTCTCTTTATATGTCATGATGTTTTCTGTGTTCTTCCAGAGGGCATGCTTCAACACTCCTCTGGCACCTCAGGCACTTGAGGATGTGAAAAACGTAGTTAGGAAGAATGTGATCGATGGTGTGCGTGATAACGGCCTTACGCTGAAAGGTACGGTCTGACATTGGGCTGACTCGGCGAATATAAGACTGATAACTGGCTGGTGGATGACTGTTATATTACTCATGTTACAGTATCAGTTTCTCAACTGTAATTTGGACTGATGTTTTATCCCTTTGAGTTGAAAATGTTATCTTTTTTTGTCTGTATTTACATGCCCTAGCTTGATAGGCTATTTAACCTGAGAGTGGGGGGATTTGTTAAATATTATTGGTTAAGATTCAGGAATGAGTTCATATAATTTTAAATGCAAAATTGCATCCCAAATGGGGGAAATTTTTATAGACCTTGGGCTGTCGTCAAATGTAGTGTTTCCTTTTCATCATTCAACTCTATGGTGGCATGACATGTGTATTTCATGTCACATGATTGGACAAAACACACACAAATGTATACGTTCCCATTTAGTGTATTTTTTTTGTGTGCAAGTTTTGGAGCAACACATAATACTGACACCCCTTGTGGCCCAATTGTACACTCTACCACTTCTGTGTCATTACTGTGTTCTAGGGCTGTCCAGAATACCATTTTACTGGCTTCGAATAAGTGATGGTATTTCCGAACGAGTATTCGAATACTCGTTCTCAAAAACACCATTGAAAACACACGACTATAATGTGACCAATCAGTCGCATTTTGCAATTTCTTTTTTTATTAAAGTGCGACTACATTTAATATGTTATCGCACCAATGAGACTTGTGCTTGTGGGTCGCTGCTTCACAATTGCAATTTTAAGCGGCGCTGTCCGCTCCACTACTGCACTCAAACAAACCATTTAAAATGAACGGTCCTCCCTCTCCACAACAGCGCAAGTAGCCTACACAATGTTCTCAGAGTCAGGCAAGCGGAGGATTACGACCCCGAATAACTAGGAAAAAGGTAGATGTCACAAGCCAACATTAAATTAGATCGATTTTATAGTTTAAACATGAGCAATGTCCAGTGATACTCATGGCTGTAAAGTCAGTAGTAGTCAAACCAACCTATGTATAAGAGACTGGGAAAGAACCTGCGTTCACATTCTCACAATCTTCCATAGCACAAGTGGCTAATCAAATGAAAAACGAGTAGCCTACAATGTAGTACATGAACGTTGTAGCAGCAATAATTCATAATCTCTTTTGGTCTTTTGTTTTGTGTTTGACCCTCAGTTATACAAAAATTGATGTAGCTAAAAATAGTCTGCCAATTTCCATCGGTTTCCCTGTGTTGTTTCTTTACGTAGCATAAATAGCTTGTTGCTAGGCTAAACTATGGAAATGCGGTAAAATAGAATTAACAATCATTTGCTTTTTAGCAGATATGGTAGTTGTGTTACAATTTCTTGCATAAATATTGTAAAATGAGATTTCATAATCGTTATGCTCGCTTCCCATTGCTCATGCACATGAATACCAGAGCCGTAGATGACATGGCGCTCTGTTGTGAATGTGAATTTATGCATATTGTAATCCAAAGATTAAGATGGTTATTTGAAAATAATGTGGCTGGAGGAGAACCAACTCAGACACAGTTGATGAGTGTGCATGTTGAAAAGCACAAAGGCTATTGCAGTAGGCATACAAGTTGCGCTAGAAAGGGAATGTCTTCTGTGTGCGCAATATAGGCAATGCGGCCCATCCATTGTAGGAAACAAAAAATAAAAACCGGTGCGACCAAATCATGTGCTAGTGCGACCAACTGAGAAGGGAAAACTTAGTCTGGAGCCCTGCACTTAGCCTTTCTATAGTTATCAAAACAACACCAAGAGATTTATAGAATGCATGTGTCATTTGCAAGGCCGGATCTACCATATGGGCAATCTGGGAATGTGCCCAGGGGTCCTTGGGCAGAGAGGGACCCTCAGTGAAAAATAAGATTTTTTTTTTTTTTGCTACATAGAAGTCTACACAAGAGCTTGATAATTAGCAAAGCAGAATTAAATAAAAGTTCTTGACAAAATCATGATTGTCTGTTTTAAATGTCAGGTGTTAAAACAATATCCATGATGTCCGCAAAAGTATGAAAACTATCCAAAACTGCCAGTTTATTTTGAATTCCGAACTATTCTTTCGTCTCGTCTGCTTGCATTGTGTAGGCCTAACTCTTGTAGCAATGAAGCTAGTGTTCTTAAAAGGGTGTATTTTAAACATGAATATAGCAGCAAACAACTACTATTTTCTATATTAAGGATATAGTGGAATATTGTCCTCAGCAGGGTGTTGTAACGTAATCTGATCTCATCATTTCTTTGTTTACATAGTGCTGGCTCGCATGTGTGGGTGGCAAACAGACCCTTCTTATTTGGCTGAGAAGCTAGTGCTTAGTATGACATCTAGTGGTAGAAGGTATAGGGAAAAAATAAATTTAGACTAGTCTACAGAACAAATCTAATATAGGATAGAAATAATTCCCAGATTATACTGCTCAATTGAAAACAAAATTTATAAAACCGCGATATGAATCGAACCGTTGCACAAAAACCGAGGAATGAACCGAAACGTGGATTTGGTGAACCGTTAAACCCCTAGCGAGCACACATGTAAACGTAACCATGTGCTCAAAATGTCCTCTTTGATTGACACGTCAATTGACAGTGTTGTTGTTAATAATAATAATAATAAACTTTTCATACAGAATTGCAGCTCAAAGTGCTTTAAAGAGGGAATATATAAACAATAAACAAATACAGAAATTCAGAAATTTTTTTTAATAAAAATGGTTAAAGGAAGTGTTAAATGAATAGCCCTGCTCTCTTCTTTCAGACAGAGCCAATTGCAATCGATTGTGTTGATGACCCAGTGTAGGGCAGGTAATTACGTTTTTAACGTGGGTTTATACAGAGACAGTATGGATTAGTGTAAAAATAACAAATACTGGAATCCCAATATTTAAAATCGAATACATACCCAACGAACGAATACCTGAATAATCAAGTATTCAGCGTACTGTGTTCGGTCTTATTGTCTCATTGTGTACTGACACCTTCAGGTTTCCTGTTCCTCCACACCTAGTTCATTCAGCGAGGCCGTCATGAGACCACCTGGACAGTACTGAGGAGGTTCTGTTACGACGATGACCTGGAACTAAACCAGGACTACCTGTTTCCCACGTATGTCTAGCTCGTCTAGCTTCATAACATCTTCATAACAGCCTCCTAGGCTGGTTGTTTGTGGTTCAGGTTTTGCGTCACTTGATTCCAGTTTCTCTAAATCTGCCTTTTATACTGATGTCTTAAATTGCTTAGTCCCTAGCAATTTTTATCATGCTACAGTGCAGCAACGAATTTAGACCCGACCTAACCAACTAATTATAGGCTTATAAAGCCAAGCAGCTTTAAAATGTTTTAGAATAACACCGCCTGCACAACTCCTTTCATCAGGATTTCATAAACTCCATTCCACTGAGACAGCATTTAAGTCACAATTTACCTTATTGCAGATGCAGATGTTGGAAAATGCTCAGTGTTGGTACTACTTGGTTTAAGATCTGCATTCGACACAATCGATCATAGGATTCTTAGAAATAGATTAAATAAGATAGTTGGTATTGCTTGATCTGCCTTGGATTGGTTCTCGTCCTACCTTACTGATAGAAGTTTGTCTGTGTGTCAGTTCAGGTCAGCCACCTCAACTCTGACATGTGGTGTTCCACAGGGTTCTGTAAAGGGCCCTATGTTGTTTTGCTTATACATGTTACCGCTTGGACAAATGATTAGCCGGTATAATGACATCTCTTATAATTTTTATGATGATATTCATTATTGCTCTTTATTCATTATTGCTCTTTTAAACCCGGTGAGTAACAAATTGGCCATTTTAAATCAATGAATGAATTGATGCTATTAAGAACTGGATGCCAGACACCTATATTCAATTAAACGCAAAAAAGACTAAAGCTCTTATAAATTGCCCCTGCATATTTTGCATAGTTGAGATGGAAATGATCATTCACACTTTTATTTATTCTTGATTTAGATTAGTGTAATTCAGTTTAAATCAAGCATATTTGAACAGCCTTTAAATTGTGTAAAATGCAGCTGCTCGCCTTTTAACAAGAATGAATAAGAGATCACATATTACACATATGTTAGCCTCTGCACTGGTTACCATTACCAATAACATTCTGCATCACATTCAAAATACTGCTGATGACATTCAAAGCTCTGCATGGACAAACACCACAGTATATCACTTATCTTCTTCACCCTTGCACAAACCATGTCATCAGACAAAAGTCTTCTAGCTGTATTCTATTTATATAACTATTACTGTCCCTTACACTCATTGCAAAATGGGGTGACCGTGCTTCCCAAGTTGTTAGACTACAACTGTGGAATGCATGTCCCCTATCAGTGCAGTCTATAGCAGTGGTTATCAAACTGTGGTGCTTCCTCTAGTGGTACGCAGAGGAAATCTCAAATATTATTTTTTTTTTAAATTAAACTAATAAAAAAAAACATATTGTTGCTGCAAATAAAGACATTGACAATAGAACCACAGAGACTTTTGTTAAAGTGCAATGGAAACATGTATTTCTCATTTAAGTAACATTACATGACTATACTCTGAGCAGCCACTTCATATAGACCGACGGCTGTGCTCTTCTCAGTTGGAACCGGTTCCCACGGGCATGACGAGGCATGGCGCAACGAGTTGCACAAAACTCATCAAATGTTAAGCGGATCCAAGTTTTGGATCTACAGGATCAGTGTAGGCTACATTTACTGCAGACTATGATCTGCTTATATAACACCTAAGCTTATAGCCAGTGGCGTTCTCTCCCGGAGACAAGTCCAAATTTATCGTTTTGAAATTGTATCTGTACTGTTGCTGCTCTTTCTTAAACATGTCTCAGTGTATTGTTAAATGAGTGAAACAGCGCCCCTTTAGGCCTACATATATTATGTGTTGAATGTGTGGTGAAACACGATATTACACTTAAGTGGGGGGGAATAATAATGAACTAATCAGATGATCTCATGCCACTGCCAAACTTTTATTGTTTAGAACTATGTTGAGGGAGATAGCCTTAACAGATTGATAGTACATTGCAATAATCTTACACAGAAGTTAATAATAGCCTACATTAATTAGTAGTAGTACTACTACTACTACTACTATTAGGCTACTAATAATAATGATCATAATGTGTAATTATGTCGTCGGTCATAATGGTGGTACTTGGAGAGCCAAATATTTTATTTTGTTAGCTTTTTTAGTAGTTCACATTGTTATTTATATATTTATTGAATTTATGGTCCATTCCAATTGTTTTGGTTCCCAATTTCTGTTCCTGTTTATGTATTAATCTGTTTATTTTTCTGTTTTGCTTTTACTTTAATACCATTTCTGTTGATGTTTTTAATGTTTAGCACTCTGCTTTTATAGCTGTATGAAGTGCTATATAAATAAACTTACTTTACCTTACTGAATCTTACTTACTATACTTCCTCTTCCAAGCTTGAAAGTCCCCCCAGACTGCACCACAGAGCTTAACCACAATGCATATCTCTTCCTCCAGAGCATCTTTGACAAACATGACAAGGTAGGGACCCTCAACAACATGGCCTTCTAAAGTAACACCACGCAACGTTGTAGAGAAGAAAAAAAGACAACAGATTTCATAAAAAAAATATTTTTTGCCAGAGCAGATTTTGCATAGGTTTATATTTTGTATAATATCTTCAGAACGGTAAGGGCTAGAAACTTAACATTTCTTTCATCGTAATCCAGACATTCCGCCGAAGAGATTGGTATATTTGGTTGTGTTATTTGACATAGTGGCTCTACAGCACAACGTCAAAGTTGCCTCTAAAATGTAAAAAGTCAAAATTGTGCTAAAAACGGCATAGGTTTATATTTCTTATCATAACCTCAGAAAGGTAAAAGCTAGAAACAAACAGTTTATTCCCTCATACTCCAGACATTCAGCCGAAGAGATCGATGCATGACCTGTATTTGTCAGCATAACAGCGGCTGCACAAGACCAATGGCAAATGGTGTCTTTTGAATCGTAGTAAGAGGGAACAGTTTACATTTCGGATCATATATTCAGAACGCTAAAGGCTAGAAGCTCAAATGTTTTCTTCCTCTCATAATCCAGACACTGCTGAAGAGAGCGATATATGGCTTGTGTTATTTGGCGTAACAGGGGCTGCACAAGACATTGAGAGAGCTGCCTCGAAAATCTCTTGCCTAAAAAATTATTGTAATTGTAGCTGAGAGGGTGCTGATGTCAGAGACATAAAATACTTGATGATGGCTATTACAGAAATGGATTAAGAAGCCATTATATAAAAGCAGTGAAAAACTGCTAAAAGACCTTTAGGGTTAAATAATGTGCTAGTGCTACACGATTTCATCAAAAAGTATAATTGCGATTAGTTTTTGCGACTGCGATATAGTAAGCAGCTCTCATAATTCTGTTTCCTTTGTTATCAAAGCTGAAAAGCGCTCTGTACTATAGTAATAAATACTGTATGTAAATATACAATATAGTAACCTGACATGCCATATGAGTTTACAGACACAAGTCTATAGATACCAAAGAAAAAGCCAAAGTAAATATGGCCTGCGCTCTCACGACACGTTGAAATTGCCTGTTCCCCGGGTGTGAAATGAGTTGGGCAAGAAAGGTTTTAAGTATGCCGCCCCAACTGCCTGGAATGATATACAGAATGACTTAGAGCTGCGTGAATTGATTTTATTTAAAGACTTTCTATTTCTTTTAGGGGATGTGAAAAGGGACAAGGATTGCAATTGCTTCACGTCTAATTGACTAACTGTTAGATTCATGTTTTTCCTTTATTGTGGTTCTGTAATTGAATGGTGGACATCATGTGTTTAAATGTTGTATGTTGACGTTTTAAGCTGCCCTATTGGGCAGCTTGCTCTTGTAAAAGAGATTTCAATCTCAATGAGTCTTTTATTTTTGTGATTATTTATAAATAATCGCAGGCTTTTGCGGTTACATAATCGTACAAAGACACATTGTGGTTTCGATTAATCGTGCAGCTCTATAATGTTAACTCAAAGGTTATAGGTAAATAATTAGCTACTTAATTCTACATATTACAAGTAAACTCGGCTGCATCAAAGGTCTATAATATGGCTTTATATTAACTGGACCTTGATGGTTACATAGAATCAGTCATCGAAACTCAAATGAGACATTACTTTTTTTTGTACTTTGCTTTGAAAAAGCATATGAACTAAGCCGTATGTTAAGAAACTGATAATATTCTAACCTATGTTTTATTTCAGGACCGTGACTGTGCCTTGTCACCAGAGGAACTGAAGGACCTGTTCAATGTATTTCCCCACATGCCGTGGGGCCCAGATGTTAACAACACAGTGTGCACCAACGACCAGGGTTGGATCACCTACCAGGGATATCTGTCACAGTGGACGTGAGTGACAATCATTAGAAATGGCGGTAAATAAAAGGCAGCGGCAGGCGGAAGAAGAGAAATGGCGGTAAATAAAAGATAACATGACGGGAGCAAGCAGCGAAGGTGCAGCGATGTACAAATGTAAGTATCATAATCATACTATCACTCCAAAGTAAAGACAATTGAATATGAGTAGATATAAAGTCGTTTTTTTTAATTTTTATTCAAGCTTAGGTACAATACTGTAAACGTCGTGTAATGTTGAATTTAACCCGTAATAAACATTGTTGTATTACGTTTTAGGGTAGGTAACATCTCAAACCGGCTACTTAAATAAATAAACAATACAAAAATAATAGGTGACTCTACATACTTAAAAAAAAATAGTTTTAACATCATTGTGTATAGGAAATCTACTATTAATAGTGCTGTCTTTGTAACGGTACTGTACCATACTGTACAGGGACCGATGAGGACACCCGGCATTTAATAAGATGGAGAGTGGCACACAATGCTGTTTTCACAGGAAAACTAAATGCCGGGATTAAAGGATTTGAGTACGTTTTTACTTAATTTCAACATGTCAGGTTAATTAAATGTACTACTACTGTGTTGGTTTGTGAAATGTGTACCTTGCATTTGTAACATGTATGTGTATTTTCCCTACTTGTTTTTCTGTAGAGCATTCGTTGTGGAGAATGGGCTGGAACAAAAGGTGTCAGCAGCATATGTAAAAAAAAAAGTGGGAGAACCTTTAACAAAAATATAAAGTGAGTCATGTGCTTTTACAGTGGTGTTAGACATTGCTTATAGAACCTTGTTAATTATTATGATATTTTGTTAATGCTTTGTAGGAACTACGCAGTCTGCAGACAGGTGTCAGCACGGAGGGTGGCAAGGCTACAGCAGCATCCTGGAAGTGGTATGCTGCCATGGATGAGGCAATAGGGGGGAGGCCATCGGTAAGCCCTCCTACCCTCATTTCCTCCTCAGGCCAAGTTGCTGCTGCTGCCTCACCACCCTCCACCAGCAGCAGGCAGAACAAGAAGCCATTCAACTTGATGGCATTCATAAAAGGCATGGAGAAGGATAACATGGAAAAAGAGAGGGAGGCCCTGGAGAGAGAGAGGCGTTGGCAGGAGCTTAAAGAGAGAGGACAGAAGAGAGAGGGAGAGACGAGAAACTGAGGAGAGGCGATATCGAGAGGCGCATGAGAGGGAGGAGAGGAGAGGAGAGAGAAACAAAGGAGAGAGAGGAGAGATTCCTCCTCCTCTTAGAAAAGATTAGCCATAAATAAATAGTTAATAAATGTTATGTATTAAATGTACTGTAAGCCTATATTACCTTGTTTTGTAGCTTGGGCAGACTGTGTTTTGTGTGCATACAATTTACACGGTTCATACTGTATTTATTAATGTATTTATTAAAAATAATCTATTCTTAGATGTGTTTTTTGTTAAATAAAGTATGGTATGAAGATGCTTTATACAGAATTCCGTTCGAATCTCAGTCGCAGTCTTAGACGTGTGGTTCAAAATAGGTTTTTCAGACTTTCTGAGATTGCAGGATTACAAACTGACAAAGCTGGATTCGAACCAATTACCTTGTGTAATGTAACATTCCATTTTACCCGCTCAGCCATGGAAACTGTTCTATGTACACGTTTGTTTTGTCCTAAAAAGAAAAACATTGAATTTCATAGTGTATCACAATGAAAGATAAAATATGATTATTATAGGTAATTTGTAAATTGTTTTGATGAGAATCTAACAATTATGATGCCATACATTTGTATACTAATTAAGATGTTGATTGGACATTCATAGTGAATTATTTAGGCCACTTTAATTTCATGACCTCATAACAAAACTTTGAGTAAATAAACAAACCGGTTTTACATATCAAAATTATTTGAACATCTTAAGATCAGCCTGGTCTGTGGATGCTATAATCTGAATTTTATTTGAATCTGAGTAGCAGTCTAAGACTAGTTGATCAAAGTAGGTTTTTCATACATTGTGAAAATTCAGGAAATGTGACTTGTAAAAAGTGAAAATTATAATGAAACTTGGTAAAAGTGCCTTGTAGAAAACATAAGAATAAATTATTTTTGAATACAAGTCAAGTACTTTTTGAGAATTGGGCTAAAATGTAAAAGTTTGTTGTAGCGCCACCTATTGACTATTTGTCTTAATGTTTTGTACCACCCTTCTTTGTGACATCATAGATCTGTGTACCAAATTTCATGTCGATTTGACATTCACAGCGGAACTTACATGCATTTAAACTTCGATTAGCCGTTTATCGGCAATATCGGTGAGCCAGCTAATTGGCACTTTAGGAAATAAATGCAAATGGCCAAAGGTATAACTGAACAAAAAATTGTAGTTATATCTTTAAAGGTTCTTGAGATAGACAAGTGGCAATTGTAGTGCCCCCTATGGGCGAAATGTTACGAAATTTGGGTATCGTTTAAAGATTTTCAAAGAAAATGTGCGTGTACATTTTTGTTATGTTCGGACCATGGGATCAGAAGATATTGGTCAATGAGTAATTATAGGCAAATCTGTCAGTAAATAAATCAGAATTCTGTGAATAACATTTTGTTACCATGGTCTCTACATGATGTCTACCAAATTTTGTGAG
This sequence comes from Amblyopsis rosae, assembly GCA_025399935.1. Lineage (NCBI taxonomy): Eukaryota > Metazoa > Chordata > Actinopteri > Percopsiformes > Amblyopsidae > Amblyopsis > Amblyopsis rosae. The sequence goes on along the minus strand of JAODTR010004181.1, from coordinate 32 downwards.
ATTTGGATGAGCGGTCTCAGACTAGTTAATTT
>JAODTR010004180.1:0-12242 GCA_025399935.1 Amblyopsis rosae | reverse complement strand
TCTCTCCCCCCCTCTCTCTCTCTCTCTCTCTCCCCCCCTCTCTCTCTCTCTCTCTCTCTCGCTCTCTCTCCCTCTCTCACCCTCTCATTTGCCATGCTGTCAAACCCAGTTATGTTTTTTCTAAGCAGCCAAGGTGCTATATATTACCAGTCCGTGTGTCTACCTCTATATATATATATATATGTATGTGTGTGTCTATATATATATTCCTCTCTCTCTGCCTCTCTCCCAGGCTGAAGGAGATCAATATGAGTGAGTATGATGCGGCCACCTACGAGCGTTTCTCCCAGGCCGTCAGACGACAGGTCCAGTCTCTGCGCATTATTCTGGACAGCTTACAGGTGAGACTCCCCCTACAGGCCCATCAGGGCATCACATCAGTACCCTCCCCTACAGGCCCATCAGAGCATCACATCAGTACCCCCCCTACAGGCCCATCAGAGCATCACATCAGTACCTCCCCCTACAGGCCCATCAGAGCATCACATCAGTACCTCCCCCTGATTAGACCCCCCCTACAGGCCCATCAGAGCGTCACATCAGTACCTCCCCCCTGGTTAGACTTGGAACAGTTTTACCGCAATTTCTTGTTGTTTATTGCAGTAGGGATTTATCAAAGCCATTTGCAGTTATGAAAGTCTCTACAAACTGACGTCTAGGCGAGACCAGAGCCATGTACAGGAGAATCACGTCAATACCGTTAATTCCAATGAGCCGATCTTTCACAGCAATGACGGATCGTGGAACCTCAAAACAGTTCCTGTGGTTAGCAGCTGCATTTATTTACTAAGTAAAAACACAAGGGTTATGGAAAGATCAAAATGTATTCATAACATATCAAAACGCATTTTCAACATTGTCGTATTGGACATGTACAACAACAGTAATTCCAAGCTACCGAGGAGGCATTCTTTCTGGCCACTGATCTTTCCTCTTCCATCTCTATTATGTCATGAGCTTCCTCAGCCACACATCTTACTGTTCTGTCTAAACCAAACACAACTAAGCCAAACAGCCAATGGACACATCTCTCCTCTAAATAAACGGAATATTGCACTTCCTGCAGTATTTTCTATATTATATTGCGCAACGTGATATTGCGATAACGATACTGAGTGGATATATTGTGCACCTCTACTGCGTGGGACGTTTTAGCGGCCCAGTGCACAGCACGTCGCCTAGCGGTCTACCGAACTGTTTGGATAAGGGTGCGGCTAAAGGTGCGGGTGTGAAGGAGGGTGACCTTTGGCGACCCCCGTGTGAGGTCACGGGGCAGGAAAGAGGGGGCGCTGTCTTCCCTAGGCTGCCCTGGTGCTCTGCGGCAACAATTGTCTCTTGTTGTTTTGGAGCAGATTTTCCTCCCTTTGTCTGCCTGTCATTAGGGGGAGTGTGTGTGTGCGTGTGCAGTATGTCTACTTGTGTGTGTGCAGTGGAAACCAGTGCGTGTGTGTATGATTATAGAGCAGCAGCGACAAGTACTGTACATTATTCTTTTCTCCAGGTGTGACGTTATGTGTGTGTCCGTCTGTCCGTGTGTGTGTGTGTGTGTGTGTGCGCGTGTGTGTGTGTGTCCGCTCGTCCGTCAGCCCGTGTGTGTGTGTGTGCGCGCCCGTGTGCGTGTGTGTGTTCTAAGCTAAGCAGGCATTATATTGCGCTAGCCTTGGCTTATAACCTGAGCTCTGCCTATTGTTTGTGTTTTTCTTATTTTTGTTAATCAGCCTAGAGGAAATCAAGCTCACTCACACTCATACACACACACACATATACGTACTGAGACACACTCTTACATAAATATGCACGCACACACACACACACTAAACTGGCAGTGTGCCAGTCATGGTTGGTGTGTTGGCACACTGCCTATTGAGTGATCCAGTATTGTTTCCATCGCGTGTAGATTCCCCAGGGGGGATCCCCTTCTCTCTGTATATCTGTCAGCAGTGTTCTGGGTTGCCAGACGTAAACACCGGATCCCCCCTTTATTGTTAAGTCTCTCTGAAGCCCACAGCACCTTGGCTCATGAGGAGGGCTGTTAGCTGTAGCAACAGACACATTTATTCCACTCGCTTCTTACACGTGTTGTGCTCCGTGGTCTGTGACGGTGATTTTCTAATTGGGCTGTGACTGAGATGCTTTACAAATGTGAAATAACCTCATAATAATATTTTGACATACATATATTTTTTTCTGTAAGATTTTCCTTGCCTGTAGGAGCAGGTTAAGTGGGTGTCATTTCTTTCCATGTGAAATCTGGGCTTGTAAAGCCTGTTGAGCGTGATTAAGGGATAAATAAATGAACTTTACTTGAATGACAATCTCAATATTATTTTTATTTTAGATTAATGTCTTGGGAATGTGGGAATAAAACAATAGCTGAACCATCATTATTTGTCCCGTAAAGTGGCCAAACAGCTGTATGTATGTATGTGTGTGTGTGTGTGCGTGCGTGCGCGTGTACTCCAGGCCAAGGGCAAGGAGCGCCAGTGGCTAAAGAACCAGGCACTGGGAGAACTGGACGATGCTAAAATCATCGACGGGCTGGTCGGGGAGAAGGCTATATATAAACGCAGAGGAGAGCTGGATCCAGAGGTATGTGTGCACATGTAGATGTGTGTGTGTAGGGGTGCGTGTGTCTGTGTGGGTGCATGCATGCGTACGCGTAGGGTGTGTGTGGGTGCGTGCGTTTGTGAGTGTAGGGGCGTGTGTGTGCGTGTGTGCATGCGTGCGGTGCGTGAATGTAGGGTGTGTTTGTGTGCGTGTGCTTAAGTGTGTCCTTAAGTCCTTGAAGATATTTAAGCAACCTTTAAGTTGTGTTTTTCTCTGGGCCACACCTTCTAACAGAAACACACATAATTTGACCTTATCTGTCACACGGTGCATTCCAGTGGTGTATGTGATTATTATTTTAGCCTCTGGTCTGCCGACCACGTTGTCTGTAGGGATCTTTTCATTCTCGGGCATGCACACGCGTGTGCGTGAGTGTGCATGTGAGAGAGAGAGAGAGAGAGCGAGCAAGTGAGAGACACAGTTCCTACGCTAATCATATACAGTACACACACGACCATAATATGTGTGTCATGTTTCTCTACTTCATTTAGCTCTGCGCTTTAAATAATTTTGGCCTCGCCTGAAGATTTTTAAGGGATGTTGTGCAACAGTGTTTAGAAATCACCTTCTATTTAACCTTTTTTTTTTTTTACATTTTGTAATACAATTTCAGATATAATTTCTAATTTAAATAATATCCAATATTGTTTTTGCTGTCTTTTTTTCACTTTCCACAATGTGTGTGTGTGTGCGTGCGTGCACCTGCGTGTATGTGTGTACACGTATATGTGTGTGTGTGTGTGTGTGTGTGCGTGTAGCTCGGCAGCCCTCAGCAGAAGCCCAAGCGCCTGCGCGTGCTGGCGGACGTCTCCGGCAGCATGTACCGCTTCAACGGCGTGGACGACCGCCTGGAGCGCTCCATGGAGGCCGTGTGCATGGTCATGGAGGCCCTGGAGAGCTACGAGCACAAGTTCAAGGTGAGGGAGCACCGTCCCGACCAATCGGCGACCAGAGAGGGGGAGCGTGTCCAAGTGCGATGACGTTGAAGTCGAGCTATAGTTAATTTAATTTAGAAATAAACGCTCAATAAAGCAATACAAACAGTTGTAGCAATGCCAAATGATTAAAGGCTGCTCCAGTAGAGGACGCATACGAGACTGTAAACAATAACAAAGTGTCAGTGGTCCATGAAACACCGCTGAAGCACGCTGGCGGCCCCTCTGGCCGGGAGACACAACTGCGCCCTCTGTGTTTGAAAGATATTCTTTCTAACTGACGTTTTAGCATTTCCCCATTGAAACGTCACATAACACAACTGAAAATCTACAAAGCGCTTAATAACCCCCAGCTAAACATTAACAGCCTTCTGGCTATGGTGGCACCCCCACGGGCCATCTGTGGGAATGAAACGCCTTCCTGCTGCAGCTCCGACCCGTGTTCGACCCGTGTTCGACCCGTGTTCGACCCGTGCTCCCAAAACAGAGGTGGTCTGTTTGGAGCAAACAGAGTCACTGGTGAGGTCACAAGCTACGTTAGAACATGTAGTACAAATAGATTGCAAGTGATGGGAGAGAGATGGCTTACCCGTCTTCAAAGGGATCATAGTGGATGATACAACACCTAACATCCCCGTACTGTCTCAATTAAAGTAGACAAGCACCAGATTATGAATGAATAAAAAGTTTTAAGTTAAATGAAATCTATCCCTAAGGTTAAACTAATTAATGCAGCAATGTTTCATCAACTTCTGGCTGTTTTATATTTACGACAACCTTTTTCAAGGTAGACCAACGTGAGTCAGCAGAGCTAGGTCAGAAATGTCTTCTATCTTTCTCAGGTTGTGACTCTGACCTCCTGACAACAACAGGAGGCATTGCTAATCTAGTTATTTCAATGAATGTAATTAGTTGGGAAAGAAAATTGCATCAGGGTGAAAAGAAGATGTGTGTTTTGGATACGTAGAGAGAGAGAGAGAGAGAGAGAGAGAGGTCAGAATGAGACGTGACTATATGCAAACAGAGTTGGAGGGAGACAGACATCTTGGCCCCTGACACTCTATCCAATCTTCTACTGATCACGTATCGCTGTCTTACAGACACAAAGTGCACGCGCACGCACACACACACACACACACACACATTTTCACCACTATGAGACGACACCACCTGCCACCACACTGAACATGACATACCAACACAGACATAAGTGCCCACGCACACACACACACGCATCAAAGAGAACCATAGTGCCAAGTCTGTAAATGTATCTGTCAAAACATGTTTTTGTTTCAGCGGTGTCGGAGCTCTAGCAAGTCAAATTGTCTCTCGGGGACGTTCAAGTTTTACTCTACTGTGTGAACTGTGCAAACGGTAGAGGGTCACTGGTTTAAAGGTACAATCAGTGATTGTAAGCTAATAAACGTTTTGTTGAATTCACCAAATAAACGTTTTGTTGAATTCACCAAATATATCCTTGCAAACAAATGTTCAATGCCATAGGGTGCTCCATTTTGTTTGTATTCCTATTCACAGAGCCAGGGCCGTGTAGAAAACACCCCATTATTCTTCCAGCGCGCACATAAGCGCACATGAGCGTGCAACAGTAAGATAGTAAACCGCGAGGAGATATTTGGCGTATTTGACAGTTTACAGTAACGGTGAGACACAGCCGTGTGGCTTGAGTCTGGTCGGTCAGAACTGGCCTTATTCAGAAATAACCCATGTAATGATGTAATGTGCATCCTGAAATGGCAAGTGACTCCCCCGCACTGGACCCACTGGTTGCAGGTGTCACTCTGGATAAATGCTGTAAATGTATAACTTGTCTTGTGTGTCTGTGTGTGTGCTGTACAGTATGACATCGTGGGCCACTCTGGCGATGGCTTTGACATCGAGCTGGTCCAAGCTGATAAAGCCCCCAAGAACAACAAGGAGAGGCTCAAAGTGCTCAAGGTAGCGACCGTTCATTCCGTCGTTCTGTAATTGAAGCCCCTCCACAGGTGTTTTGAGCTACTGCAGCTGATATACTGTAGACCTCTCCTCAGGGCTGTCTGGGCATATACAAACCCTGCTTGAGTGACATCTCTCTGACTAGATGATAGACTGCTTGGTTTCACCTGGTAGGGCAGGATTACCTTTGCGTTAGTTACGATTTTTTCTCTGGGGTAAATGAGTAAATATCTGGAGTATAGCTCGCCAATATTCAACCCAAGAAGAGATCCGATGAGCTGAATAACTCAAAACACTAGTACAGCATCTTTGACAGACAGATAGTAGATAGATGGATATATAAAAATATATATTTGGGCATACTGTAAATAGATTTAAATGTATTGAGACATACATTATAGTTATAAATAAATGTAGATATACAATATATAATAAATATCTTTACACATACAGTAGATATATACAGTATATAAATATATATTTAGACATACAGTATATAAATTGATGTATAAATATGTATTTAGACATAGAGTAGATCGATATATATATATATATATATATATATTTAGACATACAGTATATAGATTGATATATATAAATATGTATTTAAACATGCAGTAGATAGATGGATGTCAACAGTAAGTTTTCACATATTGCCACTATTTCCCTCTTCCTGTATCTTGTGTCATGGACCACTGACCCTTGACCCCTGACCCCAGACGATGCACGCCCACGCGCAGTTCTGCATGAGCGGCGACCACACCCTGGAGGGCACAGAGGCGGCCGTCCGGGCTCTGGCACTCCAGGAGGCGGACGAGCGATTCGTGGTGGTCCTGAGCGACGCCAACCTGGAGCGCTACGGCATCCGGCCCGAACGCTTTGCCCGCGTGCTGACCTCTGACCCCCAGGTCAATGCCTTCGCCATCTTCATCGGTTCCCTGGGCGACCAGGCTGAGAGGTGAGGGCGGGGCCATGGGGCCGGGGGGTTGTAACCCAAAGATGCATGAGGCTGTTGGAGGAGGAGACGTGGCGATGATGAGGAAGGGGAGTTTGTGATGGGTTGAGGGAGGAGAGGAAAGAGAGGTTGTGAGATGAGGAAGAGTTGGCTAGAGTTAAAGAGTCTCTAGAGGTTGTAACCTGATACTAAACAAGAACAAAGCACTCCCTGTTTAAACTGGCACTATCTAACCTTTCAGCCCAGCAGCCATGAAGGGTGATTATTGATTAACCTGGTCATTGCACGGTATAGTATGTGAACTAGCAGATGTGACCACATGGCTTTCTGCCTGTCCTGTGTGCAGGCTATGGACAATGCACTTGGTGTTCTGAAGCTCTTATTACTTACTCCCTGTGCACACCAAGAGCTGAGCTTCTAGCAGCTAACCTTCTGAGTCTATTGGACATTGTAATGGATGGGTGTTCCCGTGGATACTGGCAGCTGTTTATTCGTCTTATGTGTGTGTGTGTGTGTGATGTTGATATGTCTTTTTTGTAGTAGCTGTTGATTGCTTTGTTTTGTTTGTTAGTTCTTCTTCTTCTGTTTTTGATGTGGTGTGTAATGTGTGTCACGGCGCCCTTGAACACGAGATGCTTCATCTCAAGCTGTTCATCCTATTGAATTAACTTACACAGCATAGTTAAGCCTTAGCTGGCCCACAGGGTTGTTCACAGGCAGGTCCTGCTGGTTCCTACTGGGCCTTTGTTGTCAAATACCAGCTTAAGTCCCGGGCTTTGTAGGCAGGGCAAAAGGGGGTAAGTGTCCTCTATAAAGGAAACATCCACCTCTTCATCTCCAGCTGGCCCCGGGCAACCAGTTCCTTTGGTCTGCTGTCGATAAAGTCCTTATAGGCAAGTCTTGCCATGCGGCAGCCATCTTGCTACGGTCAAAGTCCTTATATGCAAGTCTGGCCACTCGGCAGCCATCTTGGTACGGTCAAAGTCCATATAGGCATGTCTGGCCACTTGGCAGCCATCTTGCTAAGGTCAAAGTCCTTATAGGGAAGTCTGGCCACTTGGCAGCCATCTTGCTATGGTCAAAGTCCTTATAGGGAAGTCTGGCCACTCGGCAGCCAACTTGCTATGGTCAAAGTCCATATAGGCAAGTCTGGGCAGTCATTAGGGAGACTGTATCTAAACAAATGGGGAGAGCCATGAATGTGCTTTCAATGGTATGTAATCACCAGTCAAATCTGATTTTTTTTAAAGATAATTTCAATCGAAATATTTATCCTGAAGGGCCGCAGATCTACAACGCCCGTGCCTCTGCTGTGAAACGCTCCGAGAGGAGGAGGGATTAGGGCGGGTAAAGACAGGCGACCTCTGACCCGTGAAAGCTGCTTCTAGGTGGAATGCCGTGTTAACTACAGAGAGCAGGGCTCTCTTGGTGCAGGAGCTATGCTTGCATGCAAACACGCTCCGGGCACAGAGAGAACAGGAACACGTGCACACGCTCCTCTGTACGTGAAGGTCACAGGGCGTAGCATGGAGACATGTCAAGAGAGAGAGAGAGGGGGAGGGAGAGAGAGAGAAAGAGAGAGAGATAATATAGCGAAGGGAGAGGGACAGAGAGAGATTAGAAACAGGCGACAGTCCTTCTGTCGGTTTGAATCTGCTGGATTGTTCTGACGCTGAATGGCTGCCATTGTCCGCGATGTCCCCGATCACATATGGAAACATTGGGCATCACACAGGAATGCTGCTATTTTTCCCACGGGAACGCATGTGTGTAAACCAGCCCTGGTCAGAACGTTGTTGTTGTCTGTGCAGTGGCTGCTGCAGTCAGTCTTTCTCTGCCTTGTCCAAACTATTGCTTCAGTTGTATTTATTTATTCCTTTATTATTTATTTTTCATCTTAAGACTCCAAAAGACGCTGCCAGCGGGGAGGTCATTCGTTGCCATGGACACCAAGCAGATACCCCAAATACTGCAACAGATCTTCACATCGACGATGCTGTCCAGTGCCTGAGACACGCACGCGCACACACACACACACACACACACACACACACACACACACACACACACTTACTTTACGACTCCTAGAACCTATATATTATTCAACCAATTTGATCAATGCTAATAACTTGAGTCATATCTCATCATATGAATATTAATGAATAATAATAAATAAATAAAATTATAATAAGCATGTAAGAAAAGAAAATACTTATATGAGACAATACAAATCATTTTATTTACAGAGATTATTCACTCAGCCCGCCCTGACCCACACGCACGCCCACACACACACACCATTTGTCCTGTTATGGGTCCTGAGACAACTTGGGGGGGGGGGGGGGGGGGGGTGTGAACTTGAACAAGATCTTTCTTTCTCTTTGGACTTCCTCTCCCGCTTATCGTCCGTGACAGACGTTTGTCTGAAGAGGTTTGTACACAGCTGTGATTGAGACACCAGTTCAACACCTGAGACGCGCGCGCACACACGCACACACACACACACACACACACACGCACGTGCACCCACACACACACACACACACACGTGCACCCACACACACACACACACATATGCGCACACACACACAAACACGTGCACTCACACACATATACGCACACACACACACTTGCACGCACATTCGGACACACATACCCCACACACACGCATACGCACGTGCACATGCACTCACATGTGCACACGCACACATAGTGGATGAGCACACTCCTGTGGAATGCTGGGCCTGTGAGTCCCACCTGACGCACACCCTCGTTAAGGACCCTGTGCGTGCGTGCGTGCGTGCGTGCGTGCGTGCGTGTGTGTCCCACCCTTTTCCTGTATATATCTGTATGTGTGTGTCAGCCACGTGTGTGCGTGTGTGTGTGTGAGAGAGAGAGAGAGAGAGTCAACATAGTGATGCTTGTGTGTGTGTGTGTGTGTGTGTGTGCGCACACCCCTGTCCTTCCTGCTCGGTGGGCCATATGACGCCACGGCGGTGCAAGGAACCCAAGCTCCCGTTTCATTACTGGACCCCTGTGCCACTTTTAAACACACGCACGCACGCACGCACGCACGGTGACAAGCAGTCTCAGCCATAAGGCAGAGCTGTCAGAGAAGCGTGTGATTTGACTGCTATGACGTGTTCCTCAAAAATCCTGTTTGAAATCAACTGATTTCTGTATAATTCCTAAGATGTGATCGTGTGTGTTTTTTGAAAACGTGTAGATATCAGTTTGACCCAGATGAAGATCTGGATAAATCGAAGAAGGAATAAATGTCCTTCCAAGGTCTGCACACTTGTTTTGTTAAAGTTACGTGTGTTAAATTGTGTATGAATGGTGTGATGTGCACACAGGTCTGTAAAAATGCACTAAAGAGTGTTTGATTCTGAATGATTTATCACTTTAGAAATAACCTTGACTGTTTACATGCATACATTCTGTTTTCCAGTATTGTTCAGAATACAGATGTATTTCAAATGCATTGTAGGAGCATAAATAGAGAACATTTGGAAGGTAATACATGGAATATTGTGTGTATTTGTGTTTATGTTGTCACTGTTGTGACGGCATATGTTTATGCGTATGTCCTAAATTATATAACACTGTTTTAATAAAGCTTAACCAGTTCAACTCCATGTTATGTGCTTTGAATTAACACCTTTACTCTCTTCACCTTATCGAGTGACAACGTGATGAATGTAGAAAAACACACTCGAGTGGTACATGTGAAGGGAGCGTGGGGGTTAATATACGGTGACCAGATGTCCCGATTTTAACATGATTGTCCCGAGTCCCAACAAATAGCTGTAAAACACTAAAATATCCAGGTTCTGTCCCGATTTAAACTACAATTAACATTGTAATGATAGTGTAATGTGCTCACATACGAGTCAGAGCGAAACAACTGCGTAGAACTGCTTAGCAAAGCAACAAATATAATCAAAAATAAAGCAGGATAAGAAAATGCATGACAGTAGCCTACCAGTAACAAATGGGGCCTGAATTTAAAAAAAAATTGTTATCAAGGCTTTTTTTACATTGTAGGCTTACCACGAAACTATGAGTCAAACCAAACTGAGGTCTCATAGTTGTCCTGGTCAATTAATTAATTAAAGTTTGTCAAAGTACACAGATGAGGATAGACATTGAATTGAATAATCGATTAATGCACCTGTGAAATGTTTGAATGTGTTCAAGGTCACTAGGTGTGCTAAACGTTTAAATAATTGTCCCTCATCCTGATGAAATCACCTGTGGTGCGAGCGTAATCACATATATAGCCCATGCATTAGTTTGCGGCACCAAATAAGGTTCCCGGTTTGGGAAAATGTGGTCACCCTAGGTTAACATGATGTGTAACAGATATGCTCAGGTGTGATTGTGATGCAGAACCTGTCTGGCTGACGTCACGTAAAGCCAGACAGGACATCTCTGTCTCACCTGATGGAGGGGTGTATGGGTCCTGTTTTCTCATTCATTTAATCCTTTCATGAGTTTATGGCATATACATGCCACATAATGCAGTATTTTTGTGTCATATAATAGTGTGTATATTATGTATATATGGTATATATATGCAGTATATGAACAACTTTTGATTGGGTCGACTGTATTTAATAATAGATTTGATTAACAAATATTCCCGTCTATGTGTCGTAGTCAATTGTTTAAAAATAAATGGTATGTGGTCAACAGATTGTTGTTTTGGCCCTCGATTTCACATTATTTGTTAATGAAATACTTTTCTTTTTTGTATATGCTGTTGTCCTGTACAGTAGATCCCTCAGGTAGCAGAGCGGTTCTGCAGTATCAAAGGCTGTTGTGTAACAGTGCTTGGAGTGCGTCCTGTCCTCAAGTTGTACATTGTTTTGTGTTTCCGCTCAACTCTACATTCTGAGAATCGTCTGCACTTCTGAGGACCCGTCAGCGTTCATTCAGCTTCCCTCTTATTCCCTCCATGCGTGCTTCACTTTTTCCATGCGCTCAATTTGACCTTTCTCTCTTGCCCACTTTCTCTCTCATTCCTCTTTTACTTTTTTCCATGGTTGTATTGACTGCATTCTGCAGTATAATATCCTGTCTCACGCTCTGAGCTGAAACGTCTTGAATGCCCTGTGCTCACATACACACACATACATAAATGCACACCTGGTCATGCACTTTCCCTTTACCTACTGTGGATTACAATGGAGAGATAAGACGTCTAGACGGACAGGACAACGTGAGTCATTGTCGTGTTTGTATTGTTGCGTGCCCCAGTGTGTACGCCCCTGTGTGTACGCCCCTGCGCACACTTGTGCGTGACGGAGCAACGTTTTGGGTGTTTTCCGTGAGAATCGGTGGAAGTTTTTAACCACAGTTTGCTGCCATGCAAAAAGCTCTCGTTAAATCCCGGTTAATAGATGGTTGTGTGACGCTCTTGCATGTAGTCAGACATCCCTTCTCATGTGTCAAGGCATGTGCACAGACACACACACTGACGTTTGTTTACTGCCATGCAGTGGCATTGATTCCAACAGTGACGGGGTGAATGATTGGTGACTGTGATTGATCACCGGGTACCGTGGCAACCTGTTGGGCTTGTGAAAGCAGTGGCGGACTGTCCTTTATGTCCACTGCTAGATGATGTCTGCCCGCTCATTAGCATAATTTACCCATCCCAGGCCCTGTCTCTTTTTGCCTGTCCAACCTAGTTACTGTAACCAGGTTGGACAACCTCTCCGGGAACCATCACCTTATCGTGGTGGAGAGGTTTGTGTGTCCCTATGATCCTGAGAGCTGTGTTGTCT
>JAODTR010004179.1:0-12242 GCA_025399935.1 Amblyopsis rosae | reverse complement strand
TGGCATGCCTGTGTCAGCAGGAGTAGACACGCCCCCTAGCCACTACTAACCCTTCAGCAGTGCAGGATCCTCACAAGCGAGACTTCTAAAACATGCAGGGCTGCGGCCTTCCAGGACCAGGATTGGGGACCACTGGTCTAGTTAAATCATTTATAAAAAATATAGCTTAACATGCTTTAGTAATAATAAAATAAAATAAAATAAAATAATAAATTACATTTCCAAGCGCCTTTCAAATTACCCAAGGACACTGTACAACATAGTTCAACATAAAGCATTAATTACATAAAAAAACAGAGCTAAATTTAAAACTGGTTAAGCCACAGGAAAAGATAAACTGAACAGATCAGTCTTCAGTCTGTTTTTAAAAATGATTAAAGAGTCTTAGTTGGGGGTTTCAGCAGGGAGAGTGTTCCACAGTTTAGGGGCAGTAACACTGAAAGCCCGGTCCCCCATAGTACACAGTCTTGATTTTATCGACAGTGAGTAGACCTGAGATTGAAGAGCGGAGACTACGCAATGAGGTGAGTGAGTGAATGAGGTTGGAAAGGTAAGAGGGTGCAAGGCCTTGAAGGGCCTTGTAGGTGAGAAGCATGATCTTGTATTGAATACGGAATTTGATAAGGAGCCAATTGTGTGTAGTGTTGCAGTGTAGGAGTGATGTGTTCCCAGGGTTTGGTGTGTGTGAGGACTCTTGCAGCTGAGTTCTGAACATGCTGAAGCCTGGCTAAGGCTTTGCCTGACACCCCTGTCAGGACTCCATTGCAGTAGTCCAAACGTAACGTTAGAAAAGCATGTATTAACGTCTCTGCAACTGGGTATGTGAGGGATGGGCGGAGCCAAGAGATGTTCCGGAAGTGAAAGAAAGCTGACTTGGTGATAGACTTTATGTGGGTTTTGAAGGAGAGAGTAGGGTCAAAGATAACTCCAAGGTTACGGACCTCCGAGGATAGGCAGATGGAACAGCCGTCAACAGACAAGACAAAGTTGCCAACTTTCTTTAAAAAAGCCCTGGGAGCCACCACCATGACGTCCGTTTTATTACTGTTGAGTTTGAGCAGATTAGAGGTCATCCAGTTTTTGATGTCTTGAAGACAGCTGATTAGAGATGCAGGGGGGAGGTGTGAGTTGAGTTTGGTTTTGATGTAAATCTGAGTGTCATCTGCATAGGAGCAGAAATTAAGACCATGTTGTCGAATGATGTGTCCCAGGGGTAACATGTAGAGAGAAGGGGTCCAAGCACAGAACCCTGAGGCACACCTTGGTTGACAGGGGCTGGCTGGGATATGGATCCTCCAAATGACACAAACTGTTTCCGATCAGCCAAATATGATCGGAACCAGTCAAGTGCAGAAACACATACACCCAACATTGACTCCATGCGGGCAAGAAGGATAGTGTGGCAGACAGTGTCAAAGGCAGCAGAGAGGTCCAGGATTATGATGATATTGACATGGTGAGAATCAGTAGCAATAAGGAGGTTATTAAAACCACTTTGACAAAGGCAGTTTCCTTGCTGTGTTTTGCTCTGAACCCTGATTGGAGAGGTTTATAAAGGTAATGGTTGGTCACATGACAATGAAGTTGGGAAGCCACAGACCACTCCAGTATTTTTGCCAGAAAAGGGAGGTTTGAGATGGGCCTGTAATTATTAAAGTCATCCAGATCTTGTCCTTGCTTCTTTAGGTGGGTGTGACTGCAGCTATTTTGAGTGAGGGAGGAACTGTACCAGTTTGCAAGGAACAATTCACGATGTTCACCACAAGAGGGCACAGGAAAGGAAGGCAGGCCTTGACCAGGGATGTAGGCATGGGATCTAGTGAGGAGGTGGAGACTTTTGCTCTAGTGATCAACTCTGCAATGCAGGTATCATAAACAGCAGAAAAGGTGGATAAACAACAGTCCAGTGGGAGGGCTGAAGAATTTTCTGCATTTTGGGATGGCATCAGAGTAGATGATGACTGAAGTTGTTGGTAAATAGAATCAATTTTGGAATACAAATTCTTCTGAAATTGGTTGCAATGTTGTACAGAACCAGTCTGGGGAGATAAATCCAGAGGCCTAAGTAGCCGGTTAATAGTGGAGAAGAGAGTTCTGGGATTTTCTTAATTGGTAATAATGAGGTTGGAGTAGTAGATTGATTTAGGATTAGAGAGAGCATCCTTATATTTATGCGCATAATCTCTATACGAATCCAAGTGGAATAGGACACCAGATCTTTTATAAAGCCTCTCCAGTTGGTGGTCAGTGGACTTTAACAAATGCAGCTCAGGGGTAAACCAGGGAGCAGATGTAGCAAAAGAGACACATTTAGTTTTCAGAGGGGCAACAGAGTCAAGGCTGGAAGAGAGCAGTGCATCATAGTGCAATACCAATTCTTCAGCAGAGGAGGTTTGGGGAAACTGGCAATTGTTAGTTTGAAGCCTGTTTGCTAAAACATATGTTAAAACAGTTGTGCTGACAGACTTTATGTTCCTGTATGTAATGTTCTGTTTTTGACCTTGCTTGGTCAAAGGATACATTATACAGGATGGCAAGATGGTCAGAAATAGCTAGGTCTAAGCCATGCACATTTGTGGGGGAAAACCCTGTCGAGCAGACCAGGTCCAGAACATGGCCTTTGCTATGTGTGGGAAACTGTAAATGTTGTGTAAACTTAAAACAGTCCAAAAGGGATAGAAACTCAGCAGCAAAAGTACAAATGTCTGAGTCAACATGGATGTTAAAATCACCCAGCAATAGTGTACATAGTGACATCGAGCAAACCGTTGTGAGGATTTCTGACAGTTCTGAGATAAAAACATTAGAAGGTTTGGATGGTCGGTAGATTCAAATAAGTCAGCCCAAAAGCAAGATATTCAAAAGATGTCGTATTGTCGCCTTCAATGCTTACGTGAGAGGGGCGGAACAAGCGACTCCCAGCTGCCAATAAAACTTGTGACTCCGCCCCCTCTCATACATTAATAAAATATGCTTTTCCTGTGTGTCTCACAATACTTAAAGAAACCAAATACATCTTATAAGCTATTTTAATTAGTCTATATTGTTTTATATCTATCTAACATGTTATAATGGTATGGACATTTTTTACAGTTTACTTAAAGGAACCTAAGACATGCTATGACGTCCTATAAATGCCTATAATGTATTATTACATCTTGTGTAATAAGCAGTTATAAGTTGTTACAATGCATCAGCAGTGGCCATTGTGCATTTATGAATAGTCAGGGTTGGTGTTATAATGCACTATACAACATGGCCATATAATGCACAATGTAACATGGTCTAAGATTCTTTGCCAGTATATGATCTGGTTTAATCATTAGTTGTAATACAATAAAATCAACAGCTCATAATGTATTATAAACATTGTTATACAGTCTAATGCTGTTTTGTAAGTGAGTATAACAATTATTCTAACACCTTATAATTGCCTTATAACATGTTATGAATTAATTCATAAAGCATTATAACGGTGATCTTCATAGAAAGTGTTACCAATATGGTAAGATTTTTATTATTTACTTGTTGACGAAACATGTTCCTAATTACAATATGCCAAGTTATAGAATGCATTGTGTTGTCTGAAGAGACCTAAAGTGCTGGAATATTTTTTATATTTTTTTATAGATCTAACATAATTTATTTCTGAAATAATACTTGTCCAGTATTTTTGAGTTTGTGTTGATGTTTTGTGTGACATCAATCCTGAAATTAGAAATGTATCCTAATAAAACACAAGATAATAAGATATAAGCTACATAAAACACAGTTTACATATTACCATAATATTATTATAAATAGCTCATGTCATAACAATGCAAACATAATGGAAATACATAAATTAAACTGAAGAGTAAGCGCTATTAGTTACTTACCTTCACTGTCATTGCCTTCAACATCAACATCTATCCCAACTGAAACATTAATATAATACACAATTGATTGTGGGCATTTCCTTGCTCCATTATTAATTTTAAAGTATATTATAGTAAGAAGTAATATATAGCCTAACATAATCTGTTCAGAAAAGACTCAATATAGAAAAAAAGTATAAATCCAGATGAGGAAACTCCTCACAGCATCTCCGCTCACCATCTTCCATGTCAATTGAAATATCTTTTTTCTTCTTGGGAGGCATTTTACTGGTTTAAGTAAATGCTAGCTTTAATATTGTGTTGGTCCTTTTCCTTTCTTTAGCTTTAATATTGTGTTGGTCCTTTTCCGTTCAGTTCAGACTCTTCCTCCCCTCCATGCTTTGGTCTACTGAGAAACCAGTGAGACCAGGTTATCCACTTGTAAAGGCACATAAGGTATGGTGACAAAATGCTGGGTGACACACACACACACACACACACACACACACACACCCACACACACAAACAACAGGTGTGACTCTGTATGAGCTGTTTAAAGTTGGATCTCCTTGACAACAGCCAAAGAAACAGTCCAAGCGATGGTAATCAGAAGGGGAACTGCATGCAACACACCTGTCAATCAAAATCTTAATGTATTTGTGACAGGAACTACAAAACAGTTATATTATGCTATGTTATAATATGTTTTTCAGAAAATTATGGTATTATTTGATGTAGTGTTATACTACAATAATAACATCATTTGATGTCTATGCTATATGGTACGTTAGGCTACATTATATAATGATAAATTGCTATTCCCATATAATCTGTCTATCTTTCATTTGTAAACTGGAGACATCACACCCCAGATCAAACAATGAAATAAAGGTCAGTCCTATACATGTTTAATGAAGCATTAACTAACTATGAGTGAAAGGTGAAACCTGCTGCTATTTATGGCATATGATGAGTAAATTATTACTTATTACTGTTGTAGTGTTGTATGGCATTTCAGGCCAACAAGACTAGTTTTTTGTTTTTAATTAATCCTATCTGTGGTCGGGGACCCCAGAATCACACCTTGTCCCACATCAAAGCCCACTGGAAATGTTTTTACAAGCCTGTGTTGGACACCCAACTACGAAGAACCCTTAGCTCAACTCCAAGCCCCAGTACACTAAACAGCTCTGAAGCTAGCCATGCGTCAGTTAGACCGGCGGTAAAGATGACTTTTGCACGTCTAGGGCAAGACGAAGCACCCATCCCGGTGACTCCTCAGAGTGTTTTTTTTAGGAATACTTCTGTGCGTGCGGCTCCCTGACTCCAGACACCAGAAGGGACAAGAGGGTAGGCAATGACCCGCCCCACTCCCGCGATCAGGCGCTTCACCAGCCTGCAGCTCAGGTGCTAGAAATCACTTACATCAGACCCCTGGATTGTGTCGACCCTGTTACAGGGATTCAACATACAATTCAGAAGTCGACCGCCAAGGTTTCGCGGGGTTAAAATGACCTTTGTTACAGACGCAAATAAAGCTCCGGCCCTGCGCCAGGAGGTCAGGGCTCTCTTGGAGAAGGGTGCCATCAAGTCATTAGAAAGCTGTTCGCAGAACAGTGGAGTCTTGCTGCTGTTCCACAGCAGCTTTCACATGATTCAACTGCTGTTCTCTGAATAAAACAGACGTTGTGTTGGGTTGGTGGAGTTCAGAAGTGCCACGTGCAGCCTGGTAAATACAGGTTTGAATGCTTTACACACGGCATCAGGTAGAGGTGTCACCAGATTACCAGAAGGGTGAACACAGTAGCTGTGACCGGGAGTTGGCTAGCGACAAAGACAAAAGAGACACAAGGGTTTATAAACAGGAAGACTAGAGAGACCATTGGGTAACTGCGACAAGGAACAGGTGCAACACATAAGACATGATTTATTATATACTGTATTTTACTTGCACTTGATTTATAGGCAGGCTTAGATGCTTTTATTCCCATGGAGCCAATTTAACTTATAGGGTTCTTACCTTGCATTGTGGTTAGGGTATCAATGTTTTACAGCTCTATTTGTCATCCGCCCTCAGAAGACACCTTGGATTTCTCTGGACATTTGGTTTCTCTGTACTGAAAACCATCCAGCTAGTCATATCTGTGGACCTGTGATGCTGTGACATCTCAAATGTCCACTGTAGTACAACCACAAGTGATATGCAGTTGGCTCAGTTATGCGAGCCATTGTATAAATACACCCACTGTGTCATAATCTCACAGGGATGTGGCAAGCAGTGGTGGGCTGGTATTAGGCCACATGGGGAAAATGGAGACCTACACACAATGAGGACATGCCTTTACTTTTGAGATGAGGCATGAAATATTGGATCATCTCTTCAGGAAGTGATTGTAAAAAAGTAGCTTAAAACTGGAGTAATTCATTGTAAGCTAATGTACTTTCGTAAAATTCAGCAAAAATCACCTCACAGCCCACTAGATGTCTATTCTCTAAACCAGCCTTAGCAATGCATGTCCAATTTGGAGAGCGGCACCTCTGAGGGAGCACCTTATGATTTTGGAGATAAATATCACTAATCTTGCTCCAGCATCGCTGACTGCACCTTATTGTTGGCTGCATCTCAAATAACAATGTAATAAATAATGAATGCTTACATGGCCATGAATAGATCATGAACATGAATGGAACTACATCTGATTCTCTGGAAGTGTCATGGGTGGCGCCAGGATCCTTTTACTGCAGCTTAGTAGCATATTTCCTATTTTTCAAAAAATAAATATACGTAGACCGTGTACTGTGTATTGCCAAGTCAATTGCATATAGGTGTAGAGCCCATAATGACATTACATTCTCAAAGGCCTTTACAAGCCTGCATTTCACATGGAAATGCAGTCCGCCCCAGTCTTTTTGTCTTGGTTTTGTCTGCTTCCCTGTGTTTGTCTGCTTCCCTGTGTTTCTGTGAGTCTGCTGTCTTCCCCAGTCTGTTTCATCCCAGTCATGTGATTGCCTGCCTGCCTTGTGTTGATTGTGTTGATTGTCTATTGTTTTCACCTGCCCCCCCATTGTTTCTGCCCAATGGTCCTTTGTTCGTCTATATATAAGTGTTTGTGTGTTCTTGCATCCTTATCAGTACGCTGTGTAGGTACTTGTGTTCTTGAGAGGTATGTTCTTGCTATGTGTCCTTCTGAGAATGGTCTTGCAAGAATGAGAGGACAGATCTAGATTGAGATGCATATTCTTGGCTATCGTTCTTGGCTATTGGCAATACCTTGGGCTCAAGGATGACAAGAACGCATATCTGTAAAAACCACCTTGATAAAAAAGGAATAAACCTTTGAAAGGGACCACAGAGGGAGGAATCCACCCCTCCCATTGGTAATATTAATAAGGTAGCAGAATTATAATATAATCTTCCATCCAGTCTATGTTCTGTATAGGTGTGAGACATTGATTAATGATTGATTGTGTAGTCTGGTATTTTACAAAATCATTTATTTAGACACATATACACACACACACACAGACACACAAGAATCGACATCCTGAACTGTATTTGGATATTAGACATACGTATGTATGTGTTAAACACAAGATGGCTTTCCTGGTGATATGATCCCTATAGGGTAAAAAGGGGGTGTTTCCCCTTTTACCTAGGACAGACCTGTTTTCCATCCGACAGGAACCTCTGTCCAGAGGGTCAAGACTGTATTCTGGAGGGTTAAGAGGTGTATGTCTGTGTTCCCTACAGCGGTTAGGATGCAAATGGTGTGAAAGTGAGTGAAATTCATCACATTCTGTAGTAAATAAGAACTAACATATTGTATGAATTATCTAAGTATTGTAGTGGTCAGTCATAGTAATATTGACAGATGCCACATGAGGATGTGTCCGAATACAAGTTCCAATATCTGACTAGGCGTGTGAATCTTGGTCTCACGATTCGATAACGATTAGCTTGTCAACAATCAGATTCAATTTCATTACACGATGCATCACCTCCTCAATAGTATATATTACTTCACATGGTTTTCATTAACAAATTCAAACAGTCAGATATACAAATGTGGTGTTTATCTGGGGCATGCTCCCCCGGGCAAGATTTTATTTTAAATATCAGCTTTAAAAAGTGTATTTAGTTTATTTTGACATGAGAATATAGGGGAACACCCTAGAATGTTAATCTTGCTACAAAATAAATGTAGCCTACAGTAAGGCATAACAATGTGACATTACTTATATCACAAGAAGAGATTTTAACAAAATGTATAATAAATCTTAAATTATATGACTGGTTGGAATTTTTTACATTTTCTTACAAATCATTGTCTTTTATTAATAAGAATAACACCATTTGAAAGGGGGGACAGTTTTCGGCAATCTCGATGCTGCTCAAATCTGTCCCTCTATACAAATTGGCTGCAAAATGTTAAGCAATGTATTAATGACTTCCAAATCATTATGCTAGAATAAACTGGTTGCTAGAATGTATACAATATTGCATTTGAATATTTGATAAGGATAACAGCATTTGAAAGGAGGGACAGTTTTCAGCACTCTCAGTGCTGCCAAAATCTGTGCCCCTATATACACTGAACAAAAATATAAACGCATATTGTTTTTGCTCCCATTCCTCATGAGCTGAACTCAAATATCTAATACTTTCTCTATGTACATAAAATGCCTATTTCTTTCAAATAGTATTCACAAATCTGTCTAAATCTGTGTTAGTGAGAACATCTCCTTTGCCAAGATAATCCATCCACCTCACAGGTGTGGCACAGCAAGATGCAGATCTCGTGTCGCAGTTCCGGAAGACAGACCCACGGGTCACGCACATGCACCCTATAACCTGAAGGTGCCAATCTATTGAGCTCTCATTACATTGCTTGTGCATGTTAGTGCATGTGTCTGTCTGTTTGTGTGTGGCCACTGAGCATTTCTTTGGTTTGAGATGCTGGTGTGCTTGGTTTGACATCTAGTGGCAGAAAGTCATATAGTCACTTGTGTAAGTGTAAGTAACTTGATGTGAAAGACATTATTTATGTATCCAAAACACACAGTCATAGTTTTAACTTCAAAAGGTAAGATAATCAACCGATACGCTGTTTCATGGTTTGCTAGCTATTTGTCAGATAGAACTCATACAATTTAATGGGATTGCATCTGATGAATTGTCTGTTTTGAATGGTGTGCCCCTTTCCGCTCTTATTTATTTTCTTTATAAATAATGTAGATACAAATATACAGAATACCCAACTTCACTTTTATGCTGATGACACAGTGATATACAGTTGTGCCCTAACTTTAGAAAAAGCTTTTGATAATCTGCAAACTGCTTTTAATGCTCTTCAACATGCCTTGTGTCAGTTGAAGCTAGTTCTTAATACAGATAAAACTACTAATTAATGGTGTTCTCTAAATCAAGAAATAATCCTTTCATTTTCGCCAGCATTACTACTTACAAAGGAAATAAGATTGAGGTAGTAACTTCATATAAATGATGATGATTTGTCTTTCAAATCCCATATAAATTAGGATTCAAGACTCCCTCGTACGTATATGTACGAGGGAGTCTTGAATCCTAATTTAGTCTCGGTAATTCCTACACTGAGGTTAGTGGGTACAAGGGGATATACAGCACCCTCGTATGCATACGAGGGAGTCTCGGTAATTCCTACACTGACGTTAGTGGATAATAATAATTATTATTATTTTAGGAATAAGGCTTGTTTCTCTTTTAAAGCAAGAAAATTACTTATTTCAGCAACTTTCATGCCCATAGTGGACTATGGTGATATTTTTTATATGAATACCCCTGCTCAGTGTTATATACTGTATGCACTTTATACTCTGGGGTTGAATGGCCTTCCCTAGAAACCCGTAGGCTGAGTCACTGGTATACATTTATTTATAAAGCTATGCTGGGTGTACTACCTACTTATTTAAGATCTTTTATTCTCCAAATATGTGATGGGTACTGTCTCCGATCACAGGATTTTATTTCACTAACTGTTCCAAATGTGAGAACAGAGTTAGGAAAAATAGCTTTCTGTTGCTCAGCCCCATCAGCTTGGAACACCTTACAACAGCTTTTTAAATTGAAAGAACTTGTCCCTCTACGTATTTTAAAATCTTTGATGAGGGACTTTGAGACTGATTCCTTGACCTGTTGCTGTTTCTAAGTTATTGTGTTAATTGTTGCCACATACTTATGTTGTTTTTTAAACTAAATTACATGTATTTTATTTATTGTATTGTGCAACTGTTTTTGTAAATTACTTGCTGCTGCCTATCTTGGCCAGGACGCTCTTGAAAAAGATATTCTAATCTCAATGTGCCTGGTTAAATAAAGGTTTAATAATAATAAAACAAAATATAATTTATTCAAAAGCATATTCTTACTGTAGGGGCTGACAACTTAAAGGAAGCACACACATGCTGGCCTATAGCATTTTTCACATAAAGACATGCTTGGAAAATAGCCGGATAGTTCTCAACACATCAGAATAGTAGTGGAAGTTAAAATATAAAGACGAATTTAGTCATCTCAGGATACAACTGAAATTATGAAATGCTTTGTCAATACAGAGTAATGTTTTACAACACACCTTTTATAAAGTGCTTTATGTCACATTTCCAAATGGCATGACCTTTTCCTCCTATTCTTGAGTGTGTTTCTGCATGATGGAAACCCTGTGCATTCTGGCTTCAGTTTGCCGAGGGACACCGGGCAGGTATCCAGGTGCTCCATGGTTGCCTTGGTGATATGGCCTGGGTGCAGGGACTCTGTTTGCTGGAGACTGCCCTCCTTTTTCTCTAAAATGAGAAGGGTTTTCTCCATTGTTCCAATTGTGCGGCCTCCGACCGCCTGCCTGAGTTTCTCTTTTCTCTGTAGGGGGTGTGAATGAATTAGAAGGTTGAGGAAAGAGGTTAGTAATTAGAGTATATAAAAGAACTATAGCGAGAAAGAAAGGCTCACCCTTTAGTGCTAGTGAAGCATTGTTGTTAGTCTGTTTCTCTGGAGCCTGTGAGGCTGCCTTCTTGGCCTCTTCTAGATCCATAGCAGCTTTCAGTGCTGCTCGTTTGTTCTTTTTCTTATTCTCATCATTTTGCTTAAAGATAAAAAGCAACAGTTAAACGCAACATGGTTAAACAAGATACTCTGCTGCGCTCTACTGGAGTATCGTTATCATTACAACTACCATACTCCAGAGAATTAATGTATGATTAAAGCTGCAGTTGGTAATTTGTTATAAAATAAAATAAAAAGTAATATTTGCTAAAAATTTCACTATGTACTGAAAGTAGCTCATTAGACAGGTCGTCTGTTGATAAAAGGCAGCCTCAACGGGCTCCACCCCGTCTCCTAATCCCATTTTAAAGAATCCATGTGCCGATAATCAAAAAACAATCAGAGCCAGGAGGAGTGTCTGATGGAGTGTCAATCATTGACACTGCTCGTGCACTGCATAAGCATATATATGACTGTATGTGCATATTTCAGTAACTTCAATAAAACAATGCTAGCCACAGTAAGATAATCTTAGCATCTGAATTCAAGATTACGTTGTAACCGGACTGCAACATAACTAACATGAGATAAATGCTGTGTAGGCTACTGTTACTGTAACCATTAACAACTTTAATTTGTGGCTTTCAGACATAATCAAGCAGATATAAATATATAAAGCAGAAATTTGGCTTGCTCAGAAATGGATTTGAATCCTTTCAGATGCCGTAGTACTGTACCGTATCCTAATGCTCAAGTTACTACAGTACAGCTTTATCCCTAAACTGACTATATTAGTAGGATTAGGATATAAACTCAATTTAAATGTATTTATAACTTTAGAACAGACTGATATAAAGAAACAGGTGTCCACGTCAACATGAAGCGATGTCTGGCTAGCCAGCGTCAACCACTTAGCTGCTATTGAAGAGTCAGCATGGACCAGGGCAATATCTTATAGTTATAACTATAACTATAACTATACTATAACTACATGCTAAAAGAAACAAAATACTGTATTGCAAATCACTCAAAACTATTTATAGTTTGCAAGGTACAACAGTGTAGCTATACTATCTTAGGAATGTATATTATACGATATATTGTCCATGAGAATCTGTTAAGCAGTCACAAATAATATCATATTTAGCAAATTGACAAATGTCCATCCATCCATCTTCTCCCGCTTATCCGGAGTCGGGTCGCGGGTGCAGCAGCTTCAGCAAGGGACCCCAAACTTCCCTTTCCTGAGCAACATCAGCAAGCTCTGACTGGGGGATCCCGAGATGTTCCCATGCCAGTTTGGAGATATAATCTCTCCACCTGGTCCTGGGTCTTCCCCGAGGCCTCCTCCCAGCTGGACGTGCCTGGAA
>JAODTR010004178.1:0-12244 GCA_025399935.1 Amblyopsis rosae | reverse complement strand
TCATCTACCTGCTACACAGTAGGCTGGACAGTCAAAAAACTTTAAAGTCATTTTTCTCAGTTTCACTATAAGTGCAGCTATGTCGGTTAGGCTTTGTAGGGCAGTACAGTAGACTACTAATGCCACTTTAGATGCAAATGAAGTAGAATGTTTTTCAAATGCCTGACTGGCATCTTGTCTGACATACAGTATCTCTGACCAAATAACAAACATAATCATGTACACATAAACTGTTTAATTTACATATTAGTGTGCATATTTTGTGCACCAGAATTCACAGAAACAACCAAACTGTTTTGCAGAACAAATATCTGTGAAACTATAGATCCATTTGAAATATTGTGTGTATGTGGAAAAAAAACACACATTGTTTACATACTGTATAAATAGGTGTCATTTATAATTTCATGCAGTTTATTTAGGTGGACATGCATAACTTTCGTTGTTGAATCTGACTTGAAAAGGGTACATGGCCAATATGAAAAAAAAAGAAGCATGTTCCCATCAGGTCAATTGTGATCCTGAGTACTTCAAGTGCTCCATGAAATGGAGGACTGACTCACTTCATGTTTATCATTTATCCAGAGCTTAGTACACAACAAGTGCAGCAAGCAGGCTAAATAAACAATTTGTAAAATGTCAGTCTCTTGTGTACCGCGGAATAATTAATGCTAAATCATGCATCACAAATGAAGGTTCACTGCACTTGTCATGACTAGATAGAATTTATTCACACAATTTTTGCTTTTTTTTTTCTGAGAATAATGTGTCATCCCTTGATTGTCCTCCCATCAGGAAAGAGTCACAGTTTTATGTGACTTCTGTTAACTATTTTCCACAAGAAATGTGTCACCCGCCAAGAAGACAATCTGCCAATCAATGGTCAGCTGACGTTTTCTTAAGCAAACTGTATGTCCATTGATTGCCCTTCATACTATTATAAGCTATTTACAATTATTTTACTTGAGACTGTGTGGCAATCTTTGCAGTTTTATCCATCCATCCATCTTCAACCACTTATCCGTTGTCAGGTCGCGGGGGCAGCAGCTCAAGCAGCGGACCCCAAACTTCCCTTTCCAGAGCCACATTAACCAGCTCTGACTGAGAGATCCCAAGGCGTTTCCAGACCAGTGTGGATAAATAATCTCTCCACCTAGTCTTGGGTCTTCCCTGAGGCCTCCGCCCAGCTGGATGTGCCTGGAACACCTCCCTGGAGGTGCCCAGGGGGCATCCTTACCAGATGCCCGAACCACCTCAACTGGCTCCTTTCCACGCAAAGGAGCAGCGACTCTACTCCGAGTTCCTCACGGATGACTTGGCTTCTCACCCTGTCTCTAAGGAAGAAACCAGCCACCCTCCCGAAAAAAAACCATTTCGGCCGCTTGTACCCGTGATCTCGTTCTTTCGGTCATGATCCACCCTTCATGACCATAGGCGAGGGAACGAAAATTGACCGGTAGATCGAGAGCTTTGCCATCCTGCTCAGCTCTCTTTTCGTCACAGTGCAGTAAAGTGAATGCAGTACTGCCCCAGCTGCTCCGATTCTCCGGCCAATCTCCCGCTCTGTTGTCCCCTCAATCGTAAACAAGACCCCGAGGTACTTGAACTCCTTCACTTGGGGTAAGGTCTCATTCCCTACCTGGAGTAGGCACAACATCGGTTTCCTGCTGCTAATCCTCATCCCTACCGCTTCACACTCAGCTGTGATCAGTTGACAGCTCTGGTACTACATACACAGCATCCTTATTTTCGAACATGGTGTTTGCTATAAATAATAATGGCTAGCACAGAAGTATAACAACAAATGACCACTCGGATTCAGATCAGGGAGGCCGAGTATCTAGGAGTACTGTTTCAGAACCAAGACTACGTAGAGGTAAGCCCCACCTGATCGAAATGGTATAGTGCTCCACCTCCTGCAAGAGTTCTGTCTCCTTCCCCCACAGAGAGTTCCACGTCCTCAGAGCCAGCCTCTGCTGCTCGGGTCTGGTCCGTCGAGACTTTCTCTGCCACCCATGTGGCAGCGAAAGTCAGAGTTTTCGACAGCAAAGGTTAAATTTGAGTATATTTAACAATATGGAGTGCAACACAATACAATTTTAGAAAATGTCAAAGACTGTTATGTACAATTGAAAATCATCCACGGGTAAAAATGTACTCCATGTCGGTTCTAGTGTTAAACTTTCTTATTGGTTGAGATTAAAGTATACAGTAGTAGTCTGATAATGTGTAAGGAAATTTGACTCAAATATATTAAGACTTAAAAATGACAAATGCTTTTGAATGGAAGGGTTCCAAATGGATTTTTGCAGATTTAACCTATAAGATGTATTCCCACCTATAAGCAGAAGAACACATAGGAAAAAAACATCAAGTAAATGTTTTCTCCCTCTCTCTTTGCATTCAGGTATATTCAGGTATTAAGACCCCTCTTCAGAAGAATAAACCCATTATTGTCTGCTAGGAAACACATGGTTTATCTTAACCTTTAAAAACTCCACATGTGGTAAATTAAATTATCTATGCTATTTATCTATGTTTTCCAATCTGCCAGCAGGGTCACACTCCTCAACAGGGTGCCTGGTTATATCCATCTCATCTGCAAAATGACTACATCAACATCACATACACATCATGCCCATAACAGTAATACAGCAGACTAGAATAGTAATACAATTGGGGTTAGATGGAATTCATAATGACCATCCAAACAGGGTCAAAAAGCTTCTAATTCTAATTATTTTCCCATTTTGTCATGATACTAAAATGACTCGCCTAAACTCTGGAATCAGAATATGCAGAAGAAACTGAATATGCAGAAGAATTTAAGAAATAGGTCCAGGAGATTGATTCCGCTATTTGTCATACTTTTAAAGGTTTTGTCTATTGAACATTACAATGCTACTCTATAGCCTAATATGACTTGTACACTATACTTTATGTATGCCTTCTGGGCCTTAACATCTTCATTACATGAAGTACAGTACATGTTATAAAGTGTTTACATAAGATACTTGTACGTTTTGAACTTTAAAAACTGACATATTACTTTGATCCAAAACCATATGCACAATATGTCCTGAAGCTGTTTCATACTTTTTTTGTGCTTATTTATGAGAACATTTTATATTTTCTAATATGATTTGGTATACTTTCCTCATCTCCACTTGGCATAGGTCACCCAGGCTTCACCTCAGTCATTATAATGGAACTGAAGCTACAGCTAAGGTCAGAGTCATTAACAAGCTGCCTTACAGTTCATGTTCTCTGCCATTAGGTTCCTTCCCCTGATACTGCAGCCATGCCACCACACACACACACACACGCACACACAATACATGCTTGCGCACACAGACACACACCTGCACAAATCATACTAAATCAAACTGGATTCATTTGGTTCAATATGCAAAGCCTCACAGCCCCGCCGACTGGTCAAGGTGTCTTAACTTAACGTTGACTCCATCAGTGAAGAATGTTCGCAGGTGGGCTGAGTCTTAATGTGCTGGCGGAGCAGAAACACACACTGAGCTGAGCTTATGTCCACCTGCTTTACCCTTAATAAAACATGGATGAGACGGCAGGTGTCAGCGTCTCCTGTTATGCTGTAGACGCTGAGGTGACAGCCTTGTGCTGCACGCCGCTGCCCATAGAGGCTTCAGAACACGGCCTGCTGCCCCTTGGATCTGTTTATCTGATTATGCAGCGCTTCATGTTGACACCGAGATACAAAAGCACTTGCTCCCATTTTCAAGTTACATGAAGAGGTGTATGCTTATGTGTGCGCATGAATGTTGTGTTGTGAAGCTAACTAATGAAAGAACACGCACTGTAACACACTGTCAGGCCAAATAACACACATCTGATATCAAAGGCCTACATTCACCACATGTGCCCCCACCGAATACACTTCAATTTTAATTTACCTACACAGTGCTCGTGCATGGACAGACTAGAATACATTTAATTACACTCCATTTCACTCTTCCCCCAACCTTTGCTCGGGCCCAGTGATTTTTCTTAGTTAGTGAATGCCTGCGCTGTCTTTCAGCCATGCTAATTGGAGATTAGGCATACAAATTCAATATGCCAACGAGACCCCACTTCAACTTCCAGCATTAGCATCTCCAAAAGACTGCATCTGCTCACACAAGTAAACAAGCTATGCTCAGCCAGATCAGAGTGCAAGGACGGAATGTGTAAAAAGTGAGCAAAGCAATTAAAGCTGGAGTCTGTTGCAGATCCAATGGAGGAAACACCATACTAATGAGAAAAAATAATGTTTGCATATAGGTTAGCGGTCCTGTCTATACTGATACCGACTGCTATTGATCAAGATCCATAGGTAGAAAGCGTGACAAAGGAGGGCAGTTATTTGTTTGTTGGCAACAACAAATGCAGTCTTGTAAAATGCTATAATATATAATCAGACTGCATCTTAACATTTTATTACACTACATATCAAACAGTTAAACCTTAACTGTCTAACAAATCACTTTAACACAATGCAGTGCCAGGGTGTGCCATCACAGCACCAACAAACCCTCATGCGCTACACACCTTTTTTTCAGGGCCACAATGCGGGTCCATTGTTCTCCCACTGACCCAGGCCACTCTGGAGGAAGTGTTCAAGCCCCACAACAGCTTCAGCTAGGCTTGAACCAATTTCATGGCTGATGTCTTCACTGTTAGAGGCTACAGCAGGCCAATTCCTCCCTTAGCAGGACAGACATGGCCCCCGGGGTTCATATGCTTCTCACAATGGGCTCACTTCCAGCTCAGTGTTGCTATTTAACGGGTCAGGAGCAAATTAAAATAAACATTAATGAGGAGGCTAATCATGCATTAATGCATCCTTAATGTGGGGTATCAATATTTGTGTCCTTGCGGTTCAACAAAAACAGAATATACCAATATTCAAATTTAGAACTTGCACTTAAAAATAAATAAATAGCATGTAGACCTTTAGCATTAGCAACATTTTTGAACATGGGTACCACGGAAATATACATAGTTTTTATATTTGAACAACCATCCCCCATTACATCCCTTATTGTTAAATATATCATCCTTAGCATACAGTACATGCAATAATCTACACTAGAAAATTTGCTCTTCCTTTTGTTCCAACATAATGCTTGCCACTGAAGTGAGATTAAAAAAGAAGTGGCATGGTCAACAGTGGCATGCACAGTTTATATGTTGGCTTACCATCTCACACTATAAAAATTATGATAAAAATGTGCAGATGTCAGTTTTGAAATTTACATAATTCCCATATAAATAGCTTTTAAACCAGCTATATTCAGGAAACATTGCTAAATGTTTTCCTACAACACACTTTACAGATTAAGAATTCCATACTTAAGGTCTAAATTATATGTTTGACATTGATGAATGTGTCTTTGCTATGTGGTAATATGATGATATAATTTAGAGCAGATGTGTTATGAAATTGACTGAATATGTTAATCAGTCATACTTTCTCCATTCCATAGGGTAGCAATGCTTTTGTCCAGTTGATCAGACCTCTCTGTCATTCACAACACCATGTACAGTATGATGCGTTTGTAACCGGGGTCCGTCTACAAGGTATGCTAAAACTCAACAGGCTCAAGCTTACATCGCCAGAGAATCCTTTGAGGTGTTTTTGACTAGCTGCCCTGCCCTAAGCAGCCGGCCACTATTACACTTCTCAAAATTTTTCAATTATTACACCCCTCTAAATTTCCCTCCCATTTGTGTTATGGCACCAGTGTAACCAGAGTCCGTTCCACCCATGACGCGAACCCTCTACAACACAACGCCAGAGTGTCCTTTTAGGTGTTGAAGTGTTAGGCATAACTGCCCTGCGCTAACTAGCCAACCACAGTTACATGTAGAACATAACATATTTAACATATTTTTTATAAGCTGTTGAACCAAAAATACGAACCTTTAACAGGAGATATGAAGTGACAACATGTCATTTTACCCTGAACACTACTGAAGAGGAATACAGTTGGTGCCACAATATGCTAAATTGCTTTATCTATAAACATTAATACCATGTTAATGGATAAGCGGTCAAGATGATGGATGGGGTGGACCATATGGAAGGATTATTTTAGCACCCTGTGTCAACCTGTCACCACTGTGGTATATTGAATGTCAGGATCCTTCTGTTTTTTCGTATTCTTCTTGCTAATGCCTTGGCTGCAAAACACATTTGATTTCTTAAAGGATTATTGTTTTTGGTTCAACAGCTTATTACACAAGCTTGCTTCTGTCTTTACCACATTCATGGTATAAAGGTTATTTACTACAGTACCTTCACGCAATACAAAGTCATTGGAAGTCAACATTTATTTGCCCAATTGCCCCCCATCATTGCTGATTGTTAACCTGACTTGCCAGATATCTGTGTCTGTTAGACCCATCCATCTGGGTAGCCGTCCATTATAAAAGGGCAGGCGCTTTCAAAAAAAGAATTGGCAGGTGATTGGACAAACCTGTGAACCAGCAAAGCATGTTGCTAAATCCACTCTTGCAGGTGGGGAGTAGCATTAAAACAAATATTCCATTGAGTAAATATTGTTCTCTTCTAATACATTCTAATACAACTGATGTTAGATTGCATCACCTACATTAGCGTTTGTTTCGAGTGGTGTTCAAGTCATGTTTGTCACACCTTAACTACACCGGTAGCTAACAGTACGACACTGATTACACCACACACTAGGTTAACCTGTGAAAACAGTGACGTATGTTATTATCCTCAATATATTATACATGTGTATTCAATTGAGTAATTGGAAGCTAGTACTGAAAGTAGCTAATGGTGAAAATGCATTGCTTATTTTTAGATAGGTTTGAAACAAATGAAAAAATAACTAATATGAAGCCATTGTGTAATTCTATTTCTGTCCTTTACAATGGTTTATAAATTGAGCACATCCTAATGAGCTAATTGAGAGGCTGTCACTTAGCTGCCATCTCACAGGATAACACAGGATTACAGATTTACTAGTGTTTCTTATTAAATTAATGAGACTGAGGAAGTGGCAAGCTCTCCAACTAATTGTTAAATTGATAATAAGGGGTTAGCTATTAAGTCTGGCTAATGGCTTAAATAGTCTCTTCATTCTATCAAGCCACCACACACAATCTTGACCAATGAAACATTTTTTCTATGCATTTACTTTCATTTTTATAGTATGCAACATAATACAAGTTTCCTAACAAGTAACACCATTTTATTTAGACTTATTTATTTACTTCCAATTTTCATTTCAGTTTTTGAACATCTTTCTAACGTTTTAAATGTGTTTAAGTTGGAAACTGAACAAATGGGTGCTTGTCAATAATTTAGAAATGCAGTAAAGTACTGAGGATTGCATGCTAGGGTAATGATCTGTGACACACTTTTTCATTAAGCCAATAAATCAGTACGCTACCGGTCATTAGCCTAATGACAAAGTTGTGTGAAGCAGCACAAGTGGCTTAATATATTTATGGTACCATACTGATGTTTATCTGTAATGGATGGATGTATGCAGAACCTGCTACCATTTGTCTGCAGAGGTCTCCACACTATTTGAAATTAGTGTTTGAGCAGTTCAAATCACTCTCGATATAATTAAGCTCTTTTACTAAAGATGACCTGATACATTTGAACTAAATTTCATTTTATAAAAGTAAATGACCAATTACCATGAATAGAATCGATTACAATACCTAATAATGTAAATATTATTGCAATTCAGAGATAATAGTAAAATTACCTAAAGCCAACACTGCAAAAAATGGCTCTTCAAAAATAAGTAAAAAAATATATGAATACAAGGTCATATTTGCTCATAATAAGTAAATAAATCTGCCAATGGAAGTGAAAATTTGCTTGTAAGATTTCTTGAAATAAGACATATCTGGATAGAAGAGGTGTTGTTAAGTATTTGTGTCTAGTTAGATAGTCTTACTATAAATAAGACAAATATACTTGGTAAGAATTACAAAATATTTTTTTGTAGTGAAGAAGTTAGTTGAAATGGGTAATGTTTTCTCTAAGGAAGTAACATTCTGTCTTTAATTTGCATCGCAACAGATCGGGAAATCAGTTTTATGACAGTGCATTGACAAATCTTTAAAAAAATATAAGATGTATTAATGTTAGAGTTAGTGATAAATAGGTAAATAGTAGTTTTAATATCTATGTTATGATTTTATTATATTCTGATTTAGCAATCCTCACTATTAAGGACAGTAGGGAACCAGCAGGGGAATTCATGACATTTCTAATGACACACAGATGGTAGCATCAAGCTTGGCATGGATCCTTTCACAATAATCAACCACGTCATGCTCCAGAGTATTGGCTAAATAAGAAATATTTTCTCTGGCATTTTCTGTGAATCTGAATTCCTTTAACCATACAGTACCAGCAATGTAATGCCATGAAAATAGTATTACCGTACAGTATATATAATACGCCTGTTCTATGCCCCTCGTAAACCCAAGCATGAATGTAGCAATTTTTATTATTTTATTTTGTGAAGATCATGTGAAAACATTGAAAAATTGCAACAGTGGGTCATCGTGGTTGCAAATATAACCATATTTGAAGTCCATCCTAAATGCTTATTTTCTTGCGGGAATACAACATGTTTGCCCTCATTTTACTTCCTGGTTGTCGCTGGTGATATCGGAAGATATGCCTCCTCATATTTGGACACAAAAGTTACCTCAGATACAGCTCGACAGAGATTGGCCGATTTTTGTTGAGCAAGCCGACAATGTGAATGTAGGATAAGAAGGAAAATACATTGTTACAACCAAATGCGTTATCATGTATTGTATCACAGTCTGTATATCTACAGATGCAGTATGGTAATCCAAGAAAATAAAACATGCAAAAAAACACGATAGACAGCATTTAATATAAGTTGATTACAGTCGTTGCATTAGTCGCTGTTAATGCAATGGTAAGAATGAAGGAGAGTTTATGTAGAAGTAATAATGCAGTCCATTCAGAGTAAAGCCCATGTGTTTATTAGGAAACACTCTGATATGTATTGGGAAGTGCATTATATTCCTGACAAAATGTAAAGAAATATTTTTTTTCTCACTTTTTTTAATTCATTAAGAAATAAAATAATTTTCATCTTTTTTGTGCATCTGTGGAGCAAATTCAGTTTCATGTAAACCTTCCAACCTTTTCCTTACATGCACAGATATGTGTGTGTGTGTGTGTGTGTGTGATTTACCACAGTGTTGTCAGTGGTTTAAAGAACATTCAGCCCTAATGGACTTGAAAGCAGTAGCTCAGGAGACAGCCTTCATTAGCAATATGAGTTGGGAAATATGATTCGTATTCTTATTACAAGCCAGTAAGATTAATGTTTTAATGTCTCAAAGAATTGGTACAAATTACCTTATGGTCACATACCATAAGCTTACTGAAATCATTACGATGTTCACACATGCTGTGAATATGCTCATGTTTCTTTTTAAAGTGGACCTAAATAATTACCATGAAAGATATATTCTACGCATGTATTCAGCATAGGGAGCATTGTGAAATCAATGTGTTTTGATGGTCTCTGAAAAAGAGGAATACATTTTCTTGGTTATAGGCTACACCTGATTTTCCTCGGGGTGGCCCACTCAAAATAGATGAATTGCACTTACCCAATTAAATCAAATGGATTTCACAAAGCTCTTGCCAGTGTGTATGTGTGTGCACTACACATATCTGCTCTTTCACTCAGGTGCCAGCAGTGTCATATTGAAGACAAACTCTAAAAGTATATATCCCTTAATTTTTCTGAATAAATGAGACAATGCAGGACCACAAATTATACTTTAAAAAATGTGTATTTGTTACTTTCACTTTGTATCTCTTCTCTTCTGTAAAACAACAATAAGGGTCACCAAGATGAGGGCTACTTCAAGGGTACTGAGTAATATTAAGCTACTTGTTTGAAATGTTACACGATTCACCTTTAATGATAATATTATTAATACATATTCATACAGTATATGTGATGAGACTTTATCACATGTTAGGCTACTGGTAATGATTCCTCTTAATAACAACACAGATTCATGCAAAACCATTTCTGTTATTAAATCTCAATATGTACATTTGAAAGTCAGCATTATCATCACATCTGTTATTTGTGTGCATCTTTCTTGACAGTTTTGTATGAATGAACACATTTGTTGTAGCATTTTGTTCTAAATCACAACTGTTAGCCCTATAATTATGTACAAATAATCAATTCTGCAATTTGTTTTATTTTAGGAAACCATTAAATGCAGGGTCAGTTCTGTGTGAGTGTCTCTACATTGCGCTGCTTTGCCGTCACTCGTCAGTCAGACAAATGAGATACTTTACTTTAAAAAAATTACTTACTCACAATCATTGCGAAAATACTATGTTTTCGTTAGCTTTTCTGCCATGTTTGTCTTTGTTTATTATTTTCTAGTTCCCACTGTAGCTGTGCCCGTTTGCTTGTCTCAGCATAGTGAGATGGTTGCCACGTGAAAAATATTGAACAAGATACGAGTTAATTCATACACATTTATTTTTGAAATTGTTAAATTCAATATTGTCATTTTCAAATCTACATCAATGCAAGTGTTATTGATAAAAAAAACATCATCACATCATTTATGTGTTGGCACATTCTTTCTTTATGTGTTCTGCACATTCTTCCATTCGTTCTTCCATCTCATCTCATCAGCGAGGTGTGAGATGTTAGCGGTGACAGTTAGCCGACTTTACTTTGCGTTCTCCGTCTGCAGGGTGACGACGTCCTGACGGTGATCAAGATGAAGGCACAGTGGCCAGCTTGGCAACCTCTGAATGTGTAAGTATCGTGTCTTTAGAGTCAATGCTCTTGTACCACCCCAAAGATAAGTATTAAAAAAAGTATCTGGCCCGCTTGCTCTGATGACCCAGCTCAAAGGTGCCATGACACTGCCAGCTTGTGTAGCTGGCCATTTCATGTGTCGCCGCTCCTTAAAATTTATAAGCAGCCCTTTAATCTCTAATGCATGAGAAAAACAAGGAGCTAGTTGGCCCTGCGTGAATGGAGCAATGACTAAACCAGTAGCCTGCTAGGGGGGATATAATCTTTTTTTCTGGGATAAATACACATACGATATGAATTTCAAATATGGGGATAATCATGAATATCCTGTAATGGCCTGGCTCAAGGGCTGTAACTAATAAGAACACAAATCTCCTATCTAACTAACAAAATAACATAGGTGTGAATGTCTGTAGGTGTATGCTGCATGCTAACTAAACAACCCAAACAACAAATGGCATGTGTGGTACAAGGAGGGCCACAGAGACAGTGTGCTGCAACCATATACTTATTCATAGACAGACACAGGGAAGAAAATGGCGGCTCAATCTTACAACGTATTTGCTCATTGTTGCAGTAAAGTACGATATTATAATTTAGCGTATTGCCATTGGTGAAGTTCTTCTTTTGCAACATGCACAGTACAAACAGAAGATTACATTGCAACCCCCGACCGACACTGGAGTTCCTAACCTCAAGCCTCATGCATGTGCGGCATAGTACAACATAATATTACATTAATTTTTGTTTTGTTTTGGACTGTGCTGTTATAATTGTAGACATGTTTTGTTTAATACTTAGCATTTACACTGAAAGTAGGATTGCTGTTGTGCTCGCCAATATGCCTCTTGTTGCTCGTGCAAGAGAATGGCAAGCACATAGGACTATGTCGTATGATTATGACATCAGGACAAACAATTAGTCCAAACTGGCTTTATTGACAGTATATATGTAGGCTACCAGTACATAAGCACCAAGAGGATATTCTGAAACACCACATGAGCCAAGTGTGGCATCTGAAAAAAAATTTGCAGAGCAGTAAAGCCGGTAACGAATTTATGAATGGGGTGTTTACAGTTAGTTCTTCTGGCTGCAGTACCACCCGTTGCCACACGTCACGGCTGCTTAACTCTTCATCCTGAGTCTTACCGCGGGTGAGGACGCACCCCCCTTACAACTCTTCGAGTGAAGCTTAACCTGAATTGAAATCCCACAAGTGTTTCATACAGTTTAATACCAAAATGACACGTGAGACTTACAGGCTTCATTTGACACCAGTTAATGTACACTCACCTAAAGGATTATTAGGAACACCAATTTCTCATTAATGCAATTATCTAATCAACAATCACATGGCAGTTGCTTCAATGCATTTAGGGGTGTGGTCCTGG
>JAODTR010004177.1:0-12244 GCA_025399935.1 Amblyopsis rosae | reverse complement strand
AAAACATGTTGAGACAACAAAACTTAATCTGTGTGGTCATTGGAGGAGGAGTTATCTGCCTGTCAGCTACACGGGGCGTAGACGTGACAGAACAACCACGTTATTTTGTTTTGTGATCAGGAAGTACAATTTGCATTCCATTTAGCAGTGGTGCAGGGATGTTTTGTTTTTATGGCTGTTAGTCAGACATTGTATAGTAGAGTGTGCTGCCAGTGAAATATTTCTATCTGTAACAAATCAATGTCACCTGAGCTAAACATTTGTTTTTATAACCTGTCACTCATTTAGTGCACTCACTTAGCTGGAACTCAATAATAATTGAATTATCTAGAATGGTTATTGTTTATTGTATACTGAAGAAAATGTCTCAGAATAGCATCTGTTGCCAAGGGAGTTGACTTAGCTACTGTATATATAGCCTAATGTTTGACTGCTACAGCACTGCTGCCTAGTACTATGGCAAATACTGTTACTGTCACTACTACCATACTGCTAGTCAACTGCTCTGAACAACTGCTATTATAGCAGCATAATAATTGTTTATTTCCTAGGTCTAATGTAATGTATTGTGGGAATGTATTGTAATATGTGGCAGGTATTTCTGTAGGTTGTCCCAACTGTTTATTAAACATGGCTGATAGGAGTTTCATGTGTTAACTGGGAAAGGTTCAGATGCATTTAGCTTTATATGTTTTCACGGCAATCGAATCAAATATCAGTCTTACTCTTGCTACATCATTTGTTGATTTATTGCGCATCCTGTAACCACGCTAAATGTGTTTTATCTATTATTTGACTAAGTCGTTCAGGTTAAATATATTGATGGATTCAATAGCAGAATGACTGTACTGTGTGCATAGCACTTTATCAATGTTGTAATAATAATGGAATGCCCCTAATTATGTTTCTCATTTGTGTGTGTTTCTGACTGTGTCTGCGTGCATGTACGCGTGATTGTATCACAATATTTATATTGATATCACACATGAAACCATGGTGATCGAGTGAGCTCCAGGACCTTTACATGTGAGGCAGGCTAGGGCCATACCTTGGGCTTCAGTCAGTAAGCCATAGCCAACCCTGCTGAGCACTGTCAACATACTAAAGTACACATGACCTGGAGCGGGTCCAGCAACATGTATTGTTTTCTTGAAGCCGCTTGAAGACATACAGCATAGGTGCAAACACATTCTTCATATGGTATCATGCACTATAGGTATTAGTTAGCACAGATACATGCTTCCACAAAGACATGCAATAATACAATATGTTATGTTGTTCACACACCCACACACCCATGTGGCCTTGTTTTTATTTTACAGTCCAGTTATTATGAAATTATCCAATTAGTCCAGAGATTATGAAAACATGGAGGGCTGACACGTTTTCCTTCGTAAATAATGCCCTTATTGTTACAATTCACTTATACTGTACACAGTCATCAATATTAGTATATGGAGCGTAGGCATTGAGCCTACATTGAAATAACTCAGGTAAATGTGCACACACGTGCTCCATACTGCATGAGTAATGCAGTTCTAATAATGGTCAAAATCATAAATGTTCTTCTTTCTGACAATCTTACAGTTTGTTTGGTACAAAAATTAAACAGAAGGAAAACAAATACGAAATGAACAAGATAAAGAGAGATCAAAGGAGCAAGATAAATAGATACTATCAGCAAAGATGCTGAGTTATGGTTTTTCTCCTTCCAAAATCAAAATGTCACAGATTACAAAGCACATGTATTGTGTGATCCCCACTGTGATATCGTTCCTGCATTTTATCACCCCTACAGTACTTCCACTCAAGCGAGCTAGAACACTCATGTTGGCAATATAAGTGTCATGTTCTTTGTGCCTGGTTGCTTAATTCTGTGGGTTGGTTCACTTTGATTTAGTTGTTATATGATGCCTACGAGTCTGCAGTTAAAATCCAATGGGAAGGGGTGGGTAAAACCATGTTTTTCCATTGCACCACATGGTTTGGTTAGTAGTTAATGTCTGAGAGCTGTATTTCCACACACAGGTCCTCAGAGGTCCAAGTAGAACTGCAGTGGCTGCAGCTTACTGGTTGATCATGACACACCCAGCATCTGGCTAACACTTGAACCCACAGTGCTTTTTATAGTAACTTCAATGTCCAGTGGTGCTTACAGCAAACACAATTTATTATTCTGGGTGTGAATCTAAGCCCAGCTGTATTGTACTGTTGATTGTATGATGTTACCATTTTGGTTCATTTGAGGTCATTTTATGTTGTGTGGGGTATTGCTGGCTGTGTTTTACGTCTCAATATATAGGCTATTTAGACTATTTAAATAATCTTTCCATATTGACACAATATTTATAATAATTTTTCCGGGCCAAAGGGAGTGGCCGTACCAGTCACGTACCGACTCAGTAATTAGTATGCCACTGGGTTGCATTTCGGTTTGCACCAACTTTGGTTTTCGTTTTGCAGCTATGCAGTGCCAATGTTCCTGTTGGTCTCATATTAGAACAGGCTTTCTATCAACAACCTCAACCAGTGAGTCATATACCCCTCACAGGCCTACGTGAGTCAGCTGTTGATTCCCGTCCATGCCTTGTTTCAGTTTACCCAGTAGCTCCACAGGTCTATGGGTTGGCCATGCCTCATTTAATAAGCCTGTTTGCTTTGTTTGCCTGCTTGCTTACCGTATAGCTCAGCACTGAGTGATATGTCTGTGTTGATAACCTAACTTGGCACTGGTGTCAGGGGCTGCTGTGTGGTGGTGCCAAGGCCTACGTTGGCTTGCGTTCACCAGATAGGTGCTTATGAACAGATATCAACAGCAGATATCTGTTTTTCTTTGTGTCTACAGTGTTATGTGTCAGTTACTATGAGTAGTCACTGGGTGTTCGTGTGTGCCACGCATGCATTTGAACATGCACACTGGTGTGCTTTATGTTTGTATTGCAGCAATATTCTGAAAAACGGGTGATGTGTTGATGGGCTACTGCTTTTGATGGTTTCTAATGTATCTTTTTACTGTAGTCTGTTGTGGTCTTAGGCTTCTCAGAGTTTGCAGAGTGAATATATCTAAGGAAGGTATAGCTATGCTAAGTACATAATCTTTGCTATGCTTTGCTATGTACAGATCTTTTAACATACTCAAGCTTTTAGAGAATCAATCATTCTCAGCCTCAGGCTATTGCATGGAAACAAGCAACCCATATACAGGGTAGGTTCTTTATTCGAATGAATCGAACTGTAGTCATTTTAACTATTAGGCCTAAAGCCTACACACAAAACAACACGCAGTGTATAATTTCATGTAACTAGGCTCATTATTGTATTATATTTTATTACTTATATTCATTTAAAACCTCCCAGGCTGTTGGTTAAGGAATGACATATGTTGCCACAGGGAATCAGGGACATGCAAACAGCAATCATTCTCAAAAAAAGTGCAGATACACTTGTGCAATTGCAACAATAACGCTTTTGTCTGCGGCACTGCAGAGAAAATCTATGGACAAGTTGGAGCTGGCTTGGGTCTGTGTTCACAAGGTGCTTGGAAAGAGTGATACAGCATCACCCCAATAGATCCTATTAGTTGATAGAGAGTCTTTTTCTCTCATTTTCCAGTGGAGTTTTAGTGAGTTGCCTGTACTTAATCCTTTGCCCGGGTGGCAGGCATATACTTCTTAATTAAAAAGTCAGGGTAAAAGGTCAGGGTATTTGCCTAAAGCACATGCATTGTTTATTCCACAGAATTCCAGTTGGCATGCATCTGTTTCCATGTCTGTCTTACAGTAATAGCAAACATGCTGTTATATAATGCACTGTATATCAACGTGTTTAATAATCAACGATGAGGATCAATAAGTTCAGAACACTTTTTGTCAAATAATATCTACACTTACTAACACATGTTCATCATTATTAAGTTAATTACCCCGTGATTTTGATTCATATTAAGTTAAAATCAACTGCACCACTGTATCAGGTCGCGTGTGGGTCATAATGTGCCACAGCTCAGCCATTCTGCTAAAAGTATGCACATGCTAACACATTTGACACAGATGTCTTCATTTTGCTAAACAATGTTTCTAATCAAAACTGAGAATGTCCTGCCATTTGACTGTGCTTTTAGTAAGCGTCCATGCCGTGGCTTATCATAACGTGATGGCGTGAAGCTTTTTAATTCACCAGGTGTACTTGCTAGCTACAGTTTATACTTGTAAAGTACCTGGCAAATTCAAATTGTGCATATTGTGTGCAACAATTCTTGTTATTCAGTTTATGACTCATCTGTCTCAAATTAATATCAGTCTGTAGAAATGGCCACCATTATATCATAACTAATGTTTTACCTCCCCCTGGTGGTTCAACAGTGTTGTGAGGGAGTCAGTGTAAACCCATGTCATAGTCAGCAATAGAAATGAGAGTATTTACTTTACTTATTACTTTCAACACCACAAATGTAATGTAGGAAGCTGCAGCTCGTCTTTTTGAATTTAGATATGTGATGAATTACAATTTGTGTATCATTGCAAACATGTGCACATTAGTTAAAACGTAGTATTACTTACTTACTTAGCCTACTTACTTACTTACTATTACATAAGGTCATTAGCTGTGGCCCAGCCTTCTGTAAATTTCCGTAGTCCTTTCCACAGTCCTCTTGCATGTTTGTTGTCATCACATGTTCTTGCTACTCATTAGTAATTACTGGTTGGGTCGTTTAAGGAAGACAGTTTTCTGTCAACTCAATAGCTGTGGTTCCAGTGACATGCAACGGTTAATGTGGCTAGTCATTTTACACGCGTGTCCCAGAATGCTGGATGGCGCTCAAACTGCACGACATATAGGAGTTGGAGTAGATTGCCTAAGGGGAGAGAATGCTGTTTGGCTAGTGTCATATTTTTGTCTCAAAACAAAAGCTAAAGGGGAGACTGATAAGGTGAGATGAGGCGTTTGTGTACCTACAGTATGTATACCAACACCTCAGGAGCAGGAACGGGAGTGTTCTACTTTGATTATCCTGACCTAATATGCAGAACAACATTTATTTTCTTTGCTTTCATGTGCTCCAGTGGAACAAAGGTCCAATGTTTTGCAAATCAACAGCTGTACCTTTCAGGAAATGTCCAGAATGTTTCCACACATTTCCACAAATGTCCTATGTGACAGTTTGGAAGTAAAATAACATGATTATGAAAAGCTGCCATAAGATGAGATAGGAAACTAGGAAGCCACAGTTCCCCTTTGACCTCAATGTCTTTCCCGCTTTCTCACACTCTTCCTTTGTTTTCCTATCTCTCCCCTCCCACTGGCTCTCTTCCTCTCTCTCCCCGAACCAGGAGCTTTGACCAGATGAGTGTTTCTACAGAGTGCAGTTTCCAGACCGAGTCAGACCTGTGGGACCCCAGCGAGTCCAGCTCTATGATCAGCTTTGACATGGCTCAGCCAAACAGCCCCACCATGGCTTCCAGGCTCTCCAAGGTCAGTCTGATATTTACCTTCATAATCCTGATGGGCGTGTAACCCAATAGCTGTTTAACTGCTTGTAAGCAAAATTAACATTGTCAGTTAGTGTACTGTAGCTGGACGCAGTTATGTAAGCTTGTTACTTTAGGGTTATATTTTGGAATGCTTTGCAGAATTTACAGTTTAATCCAATTTATTAATCTAAATGCATTCCTTCCTAAAGTAACAGTGCTATGTTGATTGTTATCCTTTATTAATCCATGAGTGAGTAAACTCATGAATTATCTGAAGAAATAAATACATATTAATACTAATATACAGTGGCTATATTTTCAATTCAGTTCTTATTTAGTCTTTAAAGTTTAGCGGATTTCAGCTTCTGTTTGTTTGAAAAAGAAAAAGAAATGCTGTATCTGAAATGTATGTCCTATTTACATAAGATGTTATTAATATATAGCCCTATTCACACACGCTGTATAGCCCTGCATTTTACTGGGAACGTTCCTGCATGGCGTAATGTGTGAACAGGAACAGGGGTTGATAAAACGCTCACCCAATTTCCCACATTGCGACCTAGTAACATTCCATGGAAAAAGGATCACAAAACTGTATGTAACAGTTACAAATAAATATGTTATGTGCCTGGACCATTAGCCTACAACTGTACACTCATCTCGTGTTAAATAGATTTACTAGTTTTGCTAGACAATGACGTTACTATCAACAACGATATCTTTCGGTCGCACTTAACAATATTGCTGTAATTAATAGATTTGTTGTAATTTTTGTAAAATTATTATTATGCTTGTTTAGAACACAAAGCTAAAGTTTGTATACTATTTTTAAGCGATAGAAAATTCAACAGTCCACACAAACAGGATCTATAAATAGCCCACAGCTGACAAGGGCATTCAAATAATACATCCAAGGGTAAGATAGGACATATGCTGCATATATTTGATTTTACTTTGTCTCCTGAAAATTATTTGTTTATGGTGGCAGCATGCATAGTGTTGCATTGCTACCGCC
Organism: Amblyopsis rosae; assembly: GCA_025399935.1. Classification (NCBI taxonomy): domain Eukaryota; kingdom Metazoa; phylum Chordata; class Actinopteri; order Percopsiformes; family Amblyopsidae; genus Amblyopsis; species Amblyopsis rosae. Next base: position 5,758 of record JAODTR010004177.1, on the reverse strand, counting down.
ATCTGCTGGACTGTTTTATTATGCCGGATTAACCACGGCATGTAAGTGCAAGAGGTAAATGTCCCTGGATGGAGCTGCATGTTTGAATGTAGAGAAAACCACTAGCTGTGCCTGCACGGTCATGCAGGTAATTTACCAGGAACAATGTGTCCAAAGGGCTTAAATCAATGGTTGTATCTATTGTTGGCATAGCCCAAATTGAAAATACCAAACTGCAAGTTGTATTACATGACCAGTATTAATAGTATCTTTAATTAGAGTTCCATTTGCAGAGTTCTATGTATTCAGAGAATTAGACAGCATGAGATGCAATGCAAAGTTAATAATGCATTAATTTAATAGCATGAGCAAAAAACTGTATATTTATTTAGTGATTTATTAAATACAAATTACACCAGTATGGAGCACGGCGCTAAATCTGTCCATGAAAGCTCTCTAAACGCTTAAAGCACCAATCACACCTCTTATAAGATCTCTGAGAATATATGATACTTTTATTCTAAATGTGTTTTGAAATGTAGCTTCACAAAAAGATGCATCACACAGTTCTGGCTAATAGGCTACATTATACTATATTACAATGCTATGTTCTAGATGTCCTGCAGATGGTAACAGTCAATAATTACTGAAGCTATCATTGTACAAAGTTCCCTTTGAAGATGGCACACATCACGTGTGGATGGTTTAATGGGGATAGTCACCCGATGGGATCTAATCATCCAAAGGCTATTTTCCTTGGATTCAAACTTGTCAATCCTGCTCATGTTGATATTAGTGTCAGGAGATGGGGGAAGGCATTCATTTTTGCTATGGGATTTCATATTCAACCAGGCCTCATTCAGATTAAATATCTTTCACAATAAGTGTCTCTGCGGAATAGATAAGGGTGTGTGAATGACAAAGAGACCTCAGCACATTGTATTGCAAATATTGTATTATATTTAGCTTGTAGTCTATAAGGTTGATAATGATTTATAATTTTAGAATGAATTTGTCTGCTACTCGGTAAACATAGTTCATGCTTCGTCTTAATATATTTGTTTAAATATGAATTGGAAAATGACTAGTAACACTTACTTACAGACGATATCGGCATTTCGTATTATGAGTGGATTTCTTTTTTACGAACAGTGGTGTACCTGGTTTTGTAGTTCGTGTTTATTAAATGAGTTTGCATGAAGCATTCTGTGTAGAAGTGAACTGGAAAACCCTGCTTGTCTTCACTTGTTGTTTATTCAAGAAAATGTTTGTGACTAGCGGTAAGCAAATTTAACATGTAAAAACAGTAAATACATTTGTAAATAAACGGTTTTTAAAGAAGCAATGGTAATACAATATAGCAAAAATAATACCTTGAATACTCTTAATCGAATACTGCCTTCTTACTGTACTGTGCAATTGTACTTAAAGAATGTAATATTTTCCCTATACATTTTGTTGTTACAGATAAGAAAGCACATATTCACTAATTCTGCTATAGTATTAGGAAGGGTGGGGATGATGACTGTCCCATCCACGCCCATGCGTATTGCTGGGTTGTGACTACACGGTGGTTGTTTGCCATTGTAAAGCTCTTTCACAATGCTCTTCACGCTGTAGCTCTGATGCAAATGGACTCATGCCCTCTAGTAAGACACAGGACTATTCAGCAATAGACACATAAGGACAGAATAAGAAGCGAACACCTGGTTGTTTGTGGGAGAAGAGAGTTTTTTTTTCTTCTGTTTTGCAAATGTAGGACACGTGATCTTCAACATGTCAATGTTAGGTGACTGCTATTTAGTTTAAAGAGAATCTTAAGAAGATTAACGATAGCTGACTTCAAAGTTGTTTTCCTGGGTTACGGACATAAGGATGCATTGTATGTACACAGTTTCACTCCAAATAGGATTATAGGCTAAAATCCAGCTGGTCAAAATGGTATGGTGTTTTACATTCTTTGTTCATATGATGGTCTCTGCGTCTTGTTTGAACATGCGTTAAGAAATAATGAGTAGCTTTATGTGTAATTTCCTTATTTATTTATTTTGTCTGATATTTTGTTCTGTTTATGTATATTGGTTAATAATTCCTTTCTTGTTATGAGATTTAGACAAAATTAAATGTTTCAAAAAGTTTATGGTTAATAAAGTTCTAACAAGTGGTAATCACTGTTTAGTTTTTTATTATATTTGGTGTATTGGAGGAGGGTTCATTTAAATGCATGTGGTAACTCACTTGCAAGTGTTATTGTCATTGTGCCAAGAGATTGAGATGATAATTAGTTTTTTTTCCATAGGAAGTAAATCGTCTACCTTTACAGCTAAAGTGGAATTTGGTGTATTTACATTAAAAAAAACACAGAAAATATTACTATTTTGAAAAATGTAAGACAAATTTGCAGGTATTTTTTAAACAACGTGGATATCTAATTTCTCTTAATAATAAATAACACTTGCGTTTGAGTTATTTACCTTTCTACCTTTTTTATAATTACGTCACTGCTGCATGCTAGAGGTTGGGTCGTCTACATTACGTCGCTCTAGTCTGACACAAGCAGCCAAAAACAACAAGTGTGCTTGCGAGGCATGCTGTCCCCACCAGAATATTCACCTGCCAGTATTTTGTCCTCTCTGCTTTCAGACCTCAGAGGAGAAGAGGGGGGTGATGGATCGCATCAGCAGCTTTTTCAGTTCTAAGAAAAGGAGGAGCCTCAAATCTCAGAACACAGATTCCTCTCAGTCTGACTGCAGTGCGCCTACATCCCCCATGTCCCCCCAGTCGTTCGGAGTGTTGGAAGATGATGGGCTTGGCACCCCGACTCCCGCACGGAAAGAGAGTGGGGCACATGGGCCAGATGCAACGCACGTATCCTCCCTCGGAGGCACGGAGCGCGCCATTAGCTCCCGACTCAGTTCCGGCAGCAGTGTCACGAGCCTGGGTTCTCAGGAGGATGACGGGGAGCTCCCGTTCGCGGACAGTGACAGCTGTGGCCGAGGCAGTGTGCGGGAGCTGCATGTGTGCACCATCAGCACAGCCCATGCGGAATGCATGGGGAATGTGAACCCCTTACCTGCTGACCATGGGAATGTGAACCTCATGTCTGCCGACCTTCCGACCTCCTCAACTCCAGATTCAGATGTGAGCTCAGAACCGGGATTTGCAGAACTGGTAGTGGGGGAGGTCAACAAGAGGCTGCAGGTCCATCTGGAAGAAGCCATGTTGAAGGACAGAGTTGATTCCGGCGAGAACGTAAAGGCGGGCCGCACCAACTTGCCACCATTAAACATGACTACATCAACTAGCACATCGGAGGGTCCAAGATCACCGAACCTCACCTCCATAAGTTTTGGCTCAAAAAAGACCGCCACTAGCGTAGGAACCAAGGGGATGGAAGTAGCTTCAACTTCATCCACCTCATACTCGACACAGCCTGAAAATATTCCGGATATGTCGACCGAAGGCATCCAGAGGGGGGGATTACGTTTCACCAATAGCAGCATCGCAGACAAGACGGAAACTTCTACAGGAAGCCCCGCAGATGCAGGAGAGGGAGAGTCTCCCATTGAACTTCACAGAGCCATATGGGTGGAAACGCACCTGGCTGAGGAGGAGGGGGAGGAAGCTGAGAGCGTGAAAGAAAGGGGGGAAGTCTTCAGAGCAGACTCTCCTCCCCTGCTTGCCGTGCACGTCAGAGTGGTGTCGGTTGAGGACTTAAGTGCTCAGGTCACTCCAGACAGCACCTTTGTTGCCTCGGAGGTGCTGGTGTCCGGCGGCACGGTGCCAGAATCAGCTGTGACCACAGCAGCCACTGCAGGGGAGCGCCACCCGAACCCAACCCTGCCGGAGGAGCTCGGCGCCAGGGAAGTTTCACCACGGAGCCCCCTTCGAGAGGTTCAGATTGTGGAGGAAGTTAGCGCGCCGCGCGTAACACGCAGGACTGTTAAACTTGCTCCAGCAGCAGACAAGGCTGTTGCCAAGAAGGTGTACGTGAGCCAAGGGCAACGATTGGACGCCAGCGAGCAAGCAGACAAGGGTGGCATAGATTTGACGTCAGACAGCTTTGAGACAGAAACACAGTGAGTATTCAAGTATTTCATACTTTATATGGTTATTATGAAACACTGTAGTCGGTATAGAAGGAAGTGTGTGTGTTTGCGTGTGTGTGTGAGTGAGAGAGAGAGAGGGAGGTAGGCATGGAGAGAAACCTGATCCCTGAGTTCCCATACGCCTTTGTGTTGGTCGCCTTTGTACAATAAAAGCAGTTCTTTGCACAGCTGAAACGTTAACTGAAATATTCATACAGTGTTCGTTTAATTATGTATTTAAAAGTACGTTCAAATACATTCATCTACAGTATGCACTGTTACACTGGGACAGTTTGGTTTTGCACAAGTCCCACACAAAATATTTGAGCTATGAATTTAAGTAACCTTAATTATAACTTTTGTGGTGAGGTCAGCGATTGGAGGCTAATATACTTTTTCTCAAATTCAGCGAGTATCTCCTCACTCTGTCTCTCAGTCTGCTAGCTGTCCATTCTGTGAGTGCGCTGAAAAAAATCCCAGTGTTACTAAACAGCCCAGGGTCTGTAAATGGTTACACAAACAAAGTAATGCAGACTGCGCCACACAAACACTATCCCAGGCTTAGTAATATGTGTCTATTTTGTGGGGCGGAGCTTCAGAGGGAGCACCCTGTGTCACTGAATGTAGATGTGTTTTTGATTGTTTTGAGTTCAAATTGTTATTATTATTATTATTATTATTATTATTAATCTAATAGTCTAAATTAATCGCATACATTAATATTTGCCTTTTGCTCCATTTTCTGTAACCAGACGTAAAGGCAGTAGCAGTTCAATACTGCACATTATACTGACATTTTGACCTTATGATAACTCCACAGAGTGGCATTAGAAATCAGGTCCTGTCTCCAAAAGTAGTGTCCAGCCTCCTATAGTTTTGACTGATAGCTGACAACAGTAGTTTTGTACAAATGGAGAATGTCCGTGTCAGACGCTTCTCATCTACACTGTAATTATCCGCAGCAACGTATGTTAATACTGTACATGCGTGAAATTGACAGCAGCCAATAATCGCCTCCCGTTCACTTCCATTCTGTGGGAGCGAAGGAGAAAATACAAATTTCACTTCCTGTGACTGAGCAAAATTGCATATTCCCTTCGTCCAGAGTTCAGCACAGGGCAACTTTGACCCCTGAATTCAACTCAACTAACAGCAAGGACGTGTGCGGTTGACCCCATAGGGCTCTAGTTGGATGTAGTTTTTTTTTTTTTTGCAAGGCAGGGTGGAATGGAGGAGACTTTGGACTTTGCTGTGTCTAACCATATAATTATGTATAACCAGCTGGTTTTGTACAATGTACAAATACATTTTCCCATCACAAAACAACAACCGCTCTTGTCAAAACCGCTTATGTTGTGTGAACAACAACCGCTCACATGGACTACAATTAGGAAACGGAGTTCCGTGTGTGTCACTCCTGCACTGCCCATTTTCAGCACGACAACAACATATTCATTTGGCATCGGAAGGCGGCGGTCCATCGCCTACCCAGTTTGCCATTTGTGTATGTGTGACCGCAGCCTTAGCAAAATTAACTAAGGGGGCAGAGCTATCAGTGCGATTAATCTGCATAATATATTTTTGTTGTGCTATTTTTTCAATCCATCCATCCATCCGTCTTCATCCGCTTATCCGGAGTCGGGTCGCGGGGGCAGCAGCTTCAGCAAGGGACCCCAAACTTCCCTTTCCCG
>JAODTR010004176.1:0-12245 GCA_025399935.1 Amblyopsis rosae | reverse complement strand
TTGGGGTCCCTTGCTGAAGCTGCTGCCCCCGCGACCCGACTCCGGATAAGCGGGAGAAGATGGATGGATGGATTATTAGGCTACATAAAACACAAATGTTGAGGCGTTGATTTATTCGCGTACAGTTTAAGTGTAAGCTACTTAGCAGTAGTACACAATTGACTGATTCATTTGCTGCTAAAGTCCTACTTTAAAGTCCCCCTACTGCAATGCTATATCTTGAAACCAATACTACAAACCAACCGACAACGCTTTAGCGCACCAGCCCTGGAACTCACACAGACAGGTTACATGACCTGAACTGAGAAGCCTTTTTCTTGTTAGGTCCTCAACTTGCAGGCATGCACCCCCGCAGGAAGCCATATGAGAAGAGGCCCGCCCTATACAATTGGTAATTCAAAACACACCTGACTCCATTCAGGCACAATGACGGAGTGGCATTTTAATTAGGCCAGACCAACAGTCCTCTTCTGAATTATAAATCAGAAGAAACAGTGAAAGAGGACAGGGAGAGCGAGAGGGAGAGAGGAGCAATGACGCCGACAATGAGACCGTTTCCAGGCTAACAGACCCAATCAGAAAGCATTTATATGTCACTAACTGTCGTCGGCAGACTGGGACAATCGGTCCCTAATCTCAGTAGATGGTGGGGGCGCTCACAAGCCAATAGTTACCAAATGCATCTGTTCCAGACAAAAATCTATTATTCATCTCCCTCATTAGAGGGCCGGGGGTCAAAGGTTTCTAATTAAATGCCCCGACAGTAAACATCCCAGAGTATGTGATCACTGTCAGGGTAAAACAAGTTGGATCCTGTGAGAATACAATAGCCTAATAGGTATAGCACAGGAAATTAGCATTAGGATAAAACCCATTTTAGTTTTATAAATTAGCTACTTATCAACAGGAACAATAATACATATATCAATCAACATGTAAGTAACAAGGCTTAAAATAAAATACAGTTTAAACATTTAAATATATGCACACAAAATTATAAGCGCAACACTTTTGTTTATGCTCCCATTCATCATGAGCTGAACTCAAAGATCTAATACTTTCTCTATGTACACAAAATACCTATTTCTCTCAAATATTGTTCACAAATCTGTCTAAATCTGTGTTAGTGAGCACTTCTCCTTTGCCGAGAATCCATCCACCTCACAGGTGTGGCACATCAAGATGCAGATCAGACAGCATGGGTATTGCACAGGTGTGCCTTAGGCTTAAACATATTCTCTATTCATGGTAAACTATTTATTATATGTCGTGAAATTATGTTCCAGGCAGCTACTGTTAGCAAAATGAATTGTAGCCAAATAACAGGCTGCAACGTTACCATAGCCTACTTAGTCAACAAAACATATGATTTACATTTGGTTGCGTTTTCAGATATATAGATATATTCATAATATTTTGCCAAGAAGAGAAAAATGCCTGATGTCTTTGAGGAAGATACTATTAGGCAGGTAGGCTACAGCAAAAAAACACACTTTACCTTTACTTTATTAGGGAGGTACCAGATAAAGTAGCCTACGCCCTAAAACTAAGTTGTTGTTGAAGCATAAGTTGTAGGCTAACATTCACCGGTACCTGCATTGCAGGTGTTCATGTGGCTGTATTCATGTATGTACAATGTGTCCATGCAGGTACCCCATGGTATTTAATGTTCTTTAACATTATAAAATAAGATAATTATCCAACATTACTTATTAAAACATATTTATATTAGTATATATAGTATAAGGATAAGTATACAGGCAGGAAAAGTGGATGCGAGTGAAGCAGGAGAGATGGCAGAAAGAGAGAGCAGAGTAGGAGAGGAAAGATGGAGAGGAGAATGGAGGAGTTAAGGACAGAGGAAAGAAAACAGTAAACACAGATTATCAGGCTTGGACCCTACATGGGTTGATAATCCAACGTTTAACCCACGGCTGTACCACACCAATCATGGTGAGTATTCAATATTACCCCATATCATGCTGTATATTTACAATATTTTAATGACAATTCTGTGAAGATCAATGCCCAATAATTGCCGCTAACTGTTAATATGCAGTGTAAGAGGCAGACAATAAATGTCTAAAGTTTGTTAAATGCAATGTCATTTTTTAAATATTTCTAAATTACCGATTGATATTCACTCCGACCGCCAAAACACACACCCATCCAGGTCTAACAAAAACACTGTATGCAAATAAAAAAAAAAATAATCGTATTTAAGGACTAGGCTACTCCAGTGTAAATGATGTCCATTAAGTGCTACATTTAACTGGCTCCTTTGTGAAATAGGCCTAATCAAAGAGTTTGTTAAGGAGTGTTTCTCAGCATTAAGGCTGCATTTCCCATGTGTGCCATTGCCTCACTGCAAAGCCACCACAAAAAAAGAGAAAAGAAACACTGATAAGAAAAAAGAAACTCCTGAAAACCGTCCAGATAATTTATTGCAAACGCCCTCCGGAGGGCTATAGTGACATAACGGCAGAGTGACGAGAATAGGATGTGATGGCTGTAGACAGGGACATGACTGCTCCTGACATAAAGGCTGGGAGACACATTAATAATTATAAGCGTGGCTGAGAGCAACGGCCACATCTGAAAAGCCCCGACCGGAAACGCAAGCGATCGACCCAGGAGAAAGACACCCCTGGGATCTGATTGATCTCATTCCGTGTACTATTCCGCAAGCTAATGTACTGTTATTTTGCATGTATTATCGTTTTCTAGGTTCCATGCTCCTGTCTGATCAGCCCAATATAGACATTAAAGAAATTCTGAACTGCTTTTCAACCGACAAAATGTTCAGTCAGATGAAACAGCATAACAAAAAACCATGGCAGCTTCTAAAACAATAGTCTCAAAGCACTCGAAATACCAGCACAAACAAAAACCAGGGCAGTTTCACAAGGTGAAAAGACCACCACCTATATTCACCGCACACCAATAAGCACACACAATGGCGAAATAATTGTCCCGTCGGCTCACGTTCAGAATTAGTATGTGGTTGTCTGTTAAATGTTTTTGGTCTTTTGTGGCCAAACATTCATTTGGCTAGTCTGTATTCCCAACAACTATTTGCTTGCGGATGCATTTGAATTAAGAGCACCACTAAGCGGACCAATTACAAACCATCCAGTCAGGGACCCCAGACTGTATAAATAGAGATAAGATAAACCTTGGGACCTGCAGCCTTGTGTGTGTTACAGCATCACGTCCATTAACAAGACACCACCGTTCTCTACAGTCATTTCAAACATGGTTATAATGTCTCAGCCAATGTCAATGCATGTTGATCCCATGTCCCATTGGTGAAATGGCGCTTCCATTTCCTCACAAACACAACGTTGTCTGGGGTAACAATGTGTCACACCTGTGCAATACCCATGCTGTCTGATCTGCATCTTGATGCACCACACCTGTGAGGTAGATGGATTATCTCGGCAAAGGTGCTCACTAACACAGATTTAGACAGATATATGAACAATATTTGAGAGAAATAGGCCTTTTGTGTACATAGAGAGTATGTAATAGATCTTTGAGATCAGCTCATGATGAATGGGGGCAAAATAAATCTGGAACTAAAAAATATATATACACACCGGTATTCCCAATATTTTATCAAATTTGAATCATGCAATTATATACTTAGAATATTAGCAGTGTACTGTAGTTATTTTGGCCTGCTGGTTATTGATGAGAAGAGCACAACAATATGGTAAAGGGCGTAGCAATCGAGGAAAATAGGTTAGCCATTATGTCATGCACCTGTTGTCCATTTATGAAATATTCCAAATAGATAATTCAAATAAATATCTAAATGCAATCTCTCAACAGCATTTGCTTTTTCTGTAGGGGGTAATCATCTCCAGCTGAGGGTTTAAAAAATTAGACATGCTTTTCAAATTGTGTTTTGTATTACTTTGAATTTGGGGTGAAGCCAGGTCAAGGGGGGGGGATTTAGTCATTGAAAAAATATGTAGCTATCTTATGTACTGCACCTGGGATATTCATATGACAAATACAAAGCTAGCTTTGTGTTGATTTGTTTGGTTGGGAATTCAATGAAAGCAATGAAATGCTTCTATGTTTAAAAACAACACATGGCCCTTTAGTTAAAGGTCCAAGCATGAATATTATTCCCAAGTGAATACTATATAAGCTCCACTGTCACAAAAAAAAGTTTGTGCTTCATAATGATTGGTCTATTACATGACCATGTTAAACTTGGGTCTCAATAAAACCTTAAATAAGCACAAGGAAAGTTGATTATTTAAAATGTTCAATTAGTAGTTTTCCCCCACCCAAGAACAGTGATTCTTGGATGGTATGTTGTCACCTCAGTGGCAGCGGGGCCTGATTACAGTATGTAGGATTTCATAGCTCATTCTGTATAAAGCAATTGAAATCTCTATCTCAGAGACGATTCAATTCCCTCATTGAGTTAGTGAGAAACTACATATTTAACACAAGCAAACCACCTGTCCTCGCCGGTAGAATGTGATTCATATCCAGAGACCTATCAATGCTCAGTTTGTATGCTTCAATCTACCTTGCTGAGGACTGCACCACTAAAAGGGAAAGGAAATACCAGGACTTAACCATCATGACAAGAAGCTAATGATGTGGTTTCACCATGGCCTGAAGGGCTGGGGGGTAAAGAAAGAACAGAATCTAATCTACTGTAGAGACTTTGTTGCTGTACCACACACATTGCATTACAACAGAAAGTAGGAGAGAGACAATGTGACAGTGAGAGAACACGTTTTCATAGCCTGCTCTTCATTTCACCATCAGTAATGCCCTATATCCTCTATTGGGAAGGTTTCCCAATAAAGCATTTATTAAAATGATATTGTGTTCAAATTAGGCAAAGTTTTTTGCTCGCTTACGAGCTTTCATTAACAAGTATCATTCAAGACCTTCTGACCTTTTGATCTTCCCACAAAATGTGTTTCTGGTCAAGACAGGATATTTAGCAATCTGAATGACATTAGTTTATGTGAGAATGCTCACACCGCATAAATGCGCATGTGCGTGCCTGTGTATGTCTGGATAGTGTCAGGTTTTGAATTATTGAGTTACAGAGAAGTCAATCTCTTTATCAGGTGCTCTAATAGAAGTGGCTACAGTATCTATAATGGCTGAGCTTGGCTTTTCGTGCAGATTCTGACAACAGAGGTGTTTTCCTTACTGGTGACTGGTATTTCAGTGCAAATTTAAGGTTATGGTGGAACGATATGTCTCTATTTCGCTTTCACGCCATCACGAACACAGAGCCGAAGCAATGTCACACTGAAATTGCAAAAAAGAAAGGCGTCTAAGCAGACGCACAGGAGGGGCACAAACTGTTCATTCAAATGTGCACAACACAAACACTCCACATCAAATGCATCCCGCCTGGCTGAGGGAACATTCCAGTTTCAGCCGGTATGGTACAGTAGAGATTCATGTCCTCCTCATCTCTGTAGGGGGTGGGTGGGGGATGGGGGGCAGGGAGGGGGGGAATTCTCTAGAAGCCATCACATGTCCCATTACAAAAACACAAGAAACACTAAATGGTAAATGGACTGCATTTACAGTATCTAAGCTATTTTCCAACCCACAGGCCGCTTCTTTACACCACTGCCTCACTTTATTGCCTTCACTCACACATACACGTATGCACGCACACTAAGGATGTGCATTTTGATCACTGCGACTACTCGAGTACCCGACAGAGAACATGAGCGAGCACTCAAGTATTTGTATTCTAAGCCCGGGGGAAATGAAATACATCAGAAAACTAAAAGGATGTACCAGGTGATGTCAGTTTCTTATTTGAATTCATGTATTTCATTAAAAAAGAAACTCGCACATATACGCTGGGTCATGACATCCACAAAGCATCTACAAAAATACTAGGTTACAGCGCAGTGTAGTTCTATAAATATGCCATTGTATTATAAATTGTTCCAAGTTGACCAAATATAACCGCAGCCGGGGCATTAAAACAGGGGCAAAATGCGTATTAAATATAGTGTATATGTCAGAATACAGAACGCCGAGTGAGCAAGAGGGAGTGAGAAAGAAAAAGAGAGATGTTGGTAGCGAGCATGTGTATTACCGGTACCTTAAAACACACGCTATGTGTTTGGATGTACGGCCGTGATCTTTCCGTTCCAAATAATCCATCGAATAGACTACTGTTTTCCAGGTTTCAGAAAATGGTGAGAACTTTAATTGAGATGTTGATGGGATTTCATGACAGGCGGAAAGTATTGATTGACGGACAAAATGGCAGATAGGAACAAATCTGCCTTCTGTTTGGTCAGACTGCATGTCCAAAACTATGGCGATGTCGAGTTGTTTGGAACCGGACTACCTACTAGACTATTGCAGTAAAACATGACATTATGTTACGAAGCAAATTTCACTAAATTGAGAGATTAATTTAATTAATTCACATATTTATTTGTGCGTTGTCGTTATCGATCATGAAACGTCTGACCGAGCATTGCTGTTACAGACGAGTACTCGAGCACCCGTGCCCATCCCTAGCATACACACACACACACACACACACACACACCATTCAACTCTTGGGGAGCAGTTAGGTTTAGCAGTCAGTGTGTGTTGCTCTGCGCCTTGAGGAAGGCTGGACCAAACACCACCAGTGACCTATTGGCCGCCACATGACCTACTCGAGTCCACCCTTTTGCACCACTGCACCAAAGCACAGTGTGCTTCAAGATAAGAGAGATATGGAGCCCTCTGATGAGAAGGGAGGAGCTGACCACACCAGGATGTCTCAAGACCAGAGAGACACAACACATCCCCCTGTGACTCCTATGTCTAGGGCTTACATGTGTTGTGTTAAACCTGGAAGACCTTCACGCTCCTCAGAGTGCTGCGCCTCGACTAAACAGACAACGGAATTTTTGCGTTGCCAAATGTATAATGCAGATTTTCTTTTAAACGATCCAATGTAATCGGCCAAAATATACGCAGAAACTGATACTGTGCATATATGATGTATGCCGTTATCTGTCTGACATATTGGTCTGGCTTTAGTATGAATGAGAGATGAGTGTGTTTACGCATGTATGACAAGTATGAGTAATGTGAGATAAGTGAGAGAGAGAGGGGGGGGGAATAGAAGACAAAAAGACAAAGAACAAAGCATACACCAAGGCATCAAGAAATCTAAATAAGGAGGATATAGAAAAAAAGTGGAGGGGTGAGAGTTATCCATTTAGCACCAGAATGTGCTGCTTGGTTGTACACTAAATATACAAGCAGACTATATAGGCTCCTGAGCCCTCACACTGAAACAGACAAACAGCAATTACTGGAATAAATACTTTTGGGTCTGACCAAACATTTGCAGAAGTTCTTGCTTCACGTCCACACAAACACACATGCCAGACAAAACTCTTTCGCCTTTTAACACGCTGGGCTTGGTGGCACATGGGTAACAGTTTATCACATAGCCACGTGCACTAAGACAACTAAACAAAAAACATCTGTAACATGTCGCGCACACACACACACCGTGTGGTGGAGAGAGGCCATTAAATGAGGTACTGTTGGACTAAGGCACAAACTAGGCATGGTTGATTGCTAGAATGACCTGTAAGGATGACAAATGAGATTGCAGAGCCACAGAATGTGGATTGCTGAACTATAGAAACTACAGGTTCTGACGGTATCATCTGATCAAAATTGGAGCTCCTGTTCCACTTCACACTGCCACAAATCTAGTGACTTATTATATTATTATTATTATAATATTCCTCTGCTCCACACATCAAAACGCATTGTGAAGCAAAGCATAGTACTACGGCTTTCTTGATGTGAGCAGTGTTTGACACTTACAGTATGTTCCTATTTACAGAGTCAGAGCTGTGTGTAGATGTACAGCATTATTTTTTTTACACGCTCAGAGAACGGTAAACTAACTAGCGAAATGTGAGGATATATTTGGTGAATTTGACAAAATGTATATTACAATTAGCTTGTAATAGCTGGCTTTACCTTTAAAGAAGCCTAACTGGTGAACCTTAGCAAATAAAATGTAATTAAGACAAAAGTGACAAATGTGCTGAAGCTACTGTGTAAAATAAAGCCTCAGAATGTAGGCAATACAATGGAAAGTGGGTGATTTGTAGAACTTAATTATTTATACAGTATATCAGATCATGTTTATGGTGTTAGAAGTTGGAAGAAGCACCAAGTACCGTCTGACCTCTGTGATTGCCAACAAGGGTTTTGCCACAGTACTAAGTCATGTTTTGCAGCAGAATACTTATTTTACTCATTATAAAGATGCAAATACATTACTCTCACTGTTCAAATAAACCTAATTTAAACTAAAACTATAGACTGATAATTTATTTGTCAGTGGTCAAACGTACAAAATCAGCCGAGGGTCAAATACTGTTTTTCCTCACTGTACATATATACACATACATACATATATACATACACATACATACACACACATATATAACTATGGAAAACAGAATTATCTAATCTAATCGGTAATCTGATCTAATACATTCGTCTCAGCAGCTAAACACATGAACTCAGAAACAGAATACTCTGTTATATTTCACAAAAAAAGTGTTTTAAAAATAATACAGGTAAAGAAATGTTTCACCCTCTCACCAGGAGACACATCTAGGTGAAAATGATGTAACTTGTCTTCATCTGGGAAGCTGGCTTTGCATGTACCTAAATTAAAAGAAAAACAAATTTTACATTCACCCATGAAAGCCCCAGCCTGGGTTTGAAAATAAGGTGAATAGAATCTGTAGTAACTTTATTAATGGTTCACCATTTCCCCCTGGTGGCCAACGTTGAGTATTACAACAGTAGAAGTATGTTTTCATCTGCTGTGTTATAATTAATGATGATTTACAGATAGAAGAGGCATGCAGTATATTATTTTGAATAAAAACGTGTGAACTTCTTGACATATATTGTTGAAAAGGATCTGCACAATTGCCATACACGCTAATAAAGCTTGATGGTGGTCTAATGTAGACCAAACTGATTATGCAAATTCCCTTATTCTCTGAAAGATCATTAATCTCTTCCACATTCACCTCACTAGGCTCATTCATCATTTGTTCCAAGAGATCAAATGTCAAAATGAAAATATGTGACAAAATGCCAGGACAAGGACCAAAACCAGTGCATCACAGCCAGTAGTTATTGGAAATCATGTTTGAAAGTTCTCAGATTTTTTTCTGGCAGCTATATGATGCAAATGCCTCCACTAAATAAATCAATAAATACATTAATAAGTTAATAAATACACATTCTTCTAATACATAGTAAAACTAAATACATATTTTGCCATCAGTTGTATTAGTATTTCAATAACCATCAAATGTATGTATACTGTAGAAAAAAGGACACTTACTAGGAAGGTTGGATTCAAGATCTGCAACTTCTGTTGAAATAAAAATAAAAAAGGTAAGAGAAAATTGAATAATAATAATAATAATAATGAAACAAGCACATAAGAAAGATCAGAGCACTCTCATTTGAATAGCATTTCTTGAAACAGTTTATGAAGAACTTCATAAAAACAGCACTCTTAAATGTGCCTTTTTAAGCAGCAGACATTTTAATAACATGAGCTAAATAGCTGTGCCGAACATTTGTTCCAGCTAGCTTGTTCTGTGTGAAATCTATTTAGAAATTCCAAAAAAATATTTATCACAGAACATTTCTAAGGTCCCTCAAGTCAGACATGTCATTGCAATTATAAGTTGGGAACTGTGAAGTTGTTTAAGATCTCTATTTAGTCTCTCTGTCAGATGCCCCACATTCCGTTATGAAGACATATTTGCACCAGAGACCATACTAGTGACTTATTTAGAGAACTAATATTTAGTTAATCAAAGTTTAAGGGTTACTGATGAAACATTGTATTCATTTGACAGCTTCCAGTTTAAATACATACTGCAGTGACAGGAGCCTCTTTGTTATGTATACAACAATGAGGAATGAATACAAAATTGCCTTGAAAGATGTGGTACCGTGTACCAGTGAAAGGAGGAATACATGAATAATTGAGCACAATGTGAAATGCAACAAGGACGGAAGAAATAAATAAAGACAGGAAAGCATTAGGAGAGGAAGAGAGTTGTGCTGGTGATGTGGGGCTTAGCCTTTTCATTTTCCATTGCTTGTAACATTCTTCGCTCAGCTCAGAGAGAGAGAGAGAGAGAGAGAGAGAGAGAGAGAGAGAGAGAGAGAGAGAGAGAGAGAGAGACCTAAAGCCTGCAATTTATGCCTAGTCATTTTGATAATGTAAGTATGTTTGTGGTTGTGCTCAAATTAGCCTAAATTTGCACCATGTTGGATTTGGTGGGTGCCTGGCAACAAACACGTCCCTATCAATACAAACTTTGTTCTTAAACTTTACTCAGCACCTTGTTAGATATTAACCCAAGTTCCCAACTTGAGGCCTAACTTTGAAATATATTTTAGGGATACCGTACTTTGTACAAATTGAAAAGTGAATTTATATTATATTTTCAAGTGAACTGAAAGTGAATACTACCGGTACACTAATGTTTCCTCAGTATAATATATGATACATTTATTTGACACCTATTCCTTTCAGTTTTGTCCTTCTTTTGCCTTAACAAACAGCAGTAAATGTCATGTGTCTGGCTTAGCCATTAGACAAATGACTGGAACAAAGCACAATGGCACTAAGACATTAGCGGAGAGCACAGATCATGTAGCTGGTGTCACGTGAACCCCAGTTAGGAAAACAATCAATAAAACAAACCTGGTTAACTTTCAATCTTGAACCAATAGTGACCCAGGCCAGCTAATTTAGTTGTTTTCTTCAACAAAACCACTTGTTGAGGCACTTCTTATGAAGTACTTAGTAAAGTAAAGCACTTAGTTGTTGTCAAACCCGAAAGTTCAACTTTAGTTCCAAATATAAAAAAGACGGCTGACAGACCAATGGAAATCAGCCTGATGTGGATACGTTGTATGTATCCAAAGAACAGAGATGGTAATGTGGATCGGTGACAGGACGACTGCATAAAAACAAAGTGATCTGATTGAAAAGGTGCAAAGAATGACTACAGCAGCATAGGAATGGTGATGGCAATGCTTTAACATGAATGATATACTGTAAGAATATTAAAGTACTCATGATAAAATGCAGTTACTGATACTGGATGTGTTAAAAGATTGTTTTAAGGGTGAATAACAGAACAACTGCAACAGGCAGCAATAACACAAAAAGGGCTTTCTATAATTTCAATGAATGAATACACTAAATATTCTACTTGCTTGCAGTACTTCATAAACCCAGGCCTAATGAATGTGATACACAATGTTGTAGGCTTCATACAGTGCCATAATTATTAGATTTAAATAACAATTTCATGCACACACAGGCACAGTTGTGAGCCTGCTGGAGCCTTTATGTTAGGCTCTGATCTGCACAACAAAGTGTTGAAAATGACACTGTTAGCATTGCAATGGCAGGGAGGGCCAAACGGGAGACATCTAACCGGCAGGTTTAAAAAATGTATTGAAATCAAACAGAGGGACTGTCAGCAATACACACCACTACAGCGCAACACTTCACAATGAACCTATGAGGGACACACAATAAACATGCGGGTGGCGACACGCGGACGGCGAACACGTAAAAACACAGTGGGGGGGTGAAGGGTAGACGGCAGAGCATGACACTGGTTACCTTTGGTGAGGAGGCGGTCCCGGATGGAGACTCTGTGGGCAGAGTCTGACGTGCCCGGGGCACGGCCTGCCTTTCCTCCCTCGTCACGCTTCAGCTTACTGGCCAACGTCAGCATGGCTCCGCTACTCTGTTGGACGTCCTGAGGAGCACATGGGGCATGCCATGTTCATGATCACCTCCACAAGGCACCTTTATCATTGTTCACTTAAATTGATAGCAAGCTTTTGTAGGCATAGAATGAGAGCTGAGAGATTAGTAGCTAGTGTAATAAAGGGCGTCAATATGTGTCCCACACAGGTAAACCTATGCAATTGGTATTTCATTCAGAGGACTTATTACTTTGTAAAATATCCTAATGCATGGCTCACTTTCAACTGAAACAGTTTTTCTAATTCTTTCTGCAAAAATAAATCAGCCATGGTGGTGATTGACTAGAAATATGCAGGCTAACCTCTCCGGGAACCATCACCTTATCGTGGTGGAGAGGTTTGGGTGCCCCCATGAACCTGAGGGCTGTGTTGTC
>JAODTR010004175.1:0-33586 GCA_025399935.1 Amblyopsis rosae | reverse complement strand
CCTGCTCGGTTGGTATTCTTCAAACATATCAGAAATGTATTCGGGTCCTAAACCATTCTTAGATTTATAAAGTAACAATGCTAAACATTGCTGGAATTAACTCACTGATGATCTCAACCACAGGAACTTTTAAATGAATTAAATGAAACTACACTTTTCAAAGGCCTTTAGTTCAGTGATAAATTGGGTAAAGCAATTAGTGTTTTTTTTTTTTACTTTGTTGTATTCAATTGTACGTTTTTGTTTAAAATGTTCCTACTGTATTTCATTTCTTATCTATTATCTATTGTATTGTCTTTAAGCTATATATTTGTTCTTTGCTTTATCTTATCTGTAAACCACTTTGATTTGCGACTTATTAAATGTACAATACTAATTAATGGCGTAGGGTGATGACGCCGGGCCCTGGTGCAAGGTTTCCTTATGGGCCCTTCCATCACTTAAAAACAGCATACTTCAACTTCAAATTAAGACCCATATGCACTAGCCTATGTCATCTCTCATGCACGTTCACTTACCGTAAAAATATCAGTGCCAAATTAATAGGCTAACAATAAGATTATAAACACAAGATTAATACATTTTAAGGAAAAGTCTGCAGTCATATAGTCGCTATGCAGTCGCTATGCAAACCTTCAGCACCATGAACAACAGATGCTTTGGAACACACGAGCATGGCAGTCAATATACATATTACTATAGGCTATAAGAATGGTTCTACTCACCAATTTGAAGGGTTTTTGTGTTTGTATTAAAATGGCATAAAGCAATAAAGCGAACAATTATTCCAAGAACTTGTTAGCTACAGTAGCTAGATTCTAAGGAGGATTTGCCCCCGAGACACAATATTAAGCCTCCAAGGACTTTGTTTGCGCACTCCTGGAAGATTTCCCATAAGAAATGCGACATCTTATAAAATGTAATACTGTAGCTGTTACTGCAAATAAAGTGTAAAGAGATGCAAGAAAATTTATACGATTCCAGAGAAATGTAGCCTAATTTCTATAATGATCCTATATATATTTACTGAACTACTAAGACCAGGCACCATATTGGGGTAGCATTTTGAAATATCGCTATATAAATGCATTTTAAGCCACTGCTGCTATAAATACACTAGTTTGTGATTGCAGTGTAATAGAAACACAAACTGTAAAAAAAAAAAATTTGTACAAACTGTAAAATATGAAAGAGGCCCGTGTCGGGCCCCCAAACCATCGCGGGCCCGGGTGCAACCGCACCTCCTACACCCCCTATAATCAAATCAATATACAGTACATCATACAGGCAAGTTATTTTGTTACCTCACATGCAGTATTAATGCCGTTCTTGTGGATGTTTTAAAGCATATCATGGATGTATGTGTGACAAAATGGCCACCATTGTTTTCAATGAAAACTGCTCACCTACTGCCTACAACTTACAACTGTTTGCCTGATGGTTTTTGCTGAGTCATGTGAGATATCTGCGTATTAGTCCCATCTGTTCAGTCCAACGCCTTCCATTCCACAACCTTCTTCCACGATACTGTGCAACTGTGTGCAATATGCACTCATACCCGCTAGCATGCTGTGCAACTGTGTGCAATATGCACTCATACCCGCTAGCATGCTGTACAACTGTGTGCAGACTAGTATGCACTCATACCCACTAGCATGCTGTACAACTGTGTGAAATATGCACTCATACCCGCTAGCATGCTGTGCAACTGTGTGCAGTATGCACTCATACCCGCTAGCATGCTGTACAACTGTGTGCAGTGTGCACTCATACCCGCTAGCATACTGTGCATCTGTGTGCAGTATGCACTCATACCCGCTAGCATGCTGTGCAACTGTGTGCAATATGCACTCATACCCACTAGCATGCTGTGCAACTGTGTGCAATATGCACTCATACCCGCTAGCATGCTGTACAACTGTGGGCAGACTAGTATGCACTCATACCCACTAGCATGCTGTACAACTGTGTGAAATATGCACTCATACCCGCTAGCATGCTGTGCAACTGTGTGCAGTATGCACTCATATCCGCTAGCATACTGTGCAACTGTGTGCAATATGCACTCATACCCGCTAGCATGCTGTACAACTGTGTGCAATATGCACTCATACCCGCTAGCATGCTGTACAACTGTGTGCAGGCTAGTATGCACTCATACCTGCTAGCATGCTGTACAACTGTGTGCGACTAGTGTGCACTCATACCCACTAGCATGCTGTACAACTGTGTGCAGACTAGTATGCACTCATACCCGCTAGCATACTGTACAATTGTGTGCAGACTAGTATATGCACTAATACCCACTAGCATACTGTGCAACCGCGTACAGTATGCACTCATACTGTACAAGCGTAAGCTACAGTAGGCTATACTCTTTTTTTTTTTTTTTTTGCCAGAATATGACTGCCAGCTACTGATTGCTGTTGAAAAGGTTATCAATGCTCTGTTGAATGAAAAATAATGTAGTGCTAAGTCTAACTCTAAGGGATTGCATAGAAAAATCATCCCCAACAAAGGCAATTTTACACTGTTCACAAACACGTGTTAATTAGTAAAATCTGTTTCCCATGGTTGAGACCTGAATAGACATTCACATCCAGATGAAGATGCTAAATAAATAATGATAGGTAAAATGGCTCCATTTACACGATAATGAATTGCCTCTGTTTTTAATAGAATTACTGGAAGAGATTGATTGACTGAAAGTGTATATATGCCTAATTGGAATAACACCATACCTAAAAGAGTTGCATTGGCTTACTATTAATCTGTTTTTCCACTTCCCTTCCTTGTGTCAAATTTCTGTGTGTGTGTGTGTGTGCGCGCGTATGCGTGTGCGTGTGCACATGTTCTTTGTGTCTGTGCACCTGCTGAAGATAAAAGCGTGTCGGATGGTCAGTGGCTCTTTTGAACGTGGCAAACCTTTAAACCGCCCAGTACTGTCAACAAACAGACAAACAAGTGCCAGTAACAAAACTTCATTTCCCAGAACCCGCCTTTCTCACAATGGGTTGTGTTAGTACGCCATTT
This sequence comes from Amblyopsis rosae, assembly GCA_025399935.1. Lineage (NCBI taxonomy): Eukaryota > Metazoa > Chordata > Actinopteri > Percopsiformes > Amblyopsidae > Amblyopsis > Amblyopsis rosae. The sequence continues at coordinate 30,553 of JAODTR010004175.1, read as the reverse complement.
AAAGGTAATGTCAGCTATTGCAAGCTAAATGTAAGCTAATACACTTTTTGTCAAATTCAACTAATATCTCCATGCATTTTGCTAACTTGCCGTTCTCTGTGCGGGTTGAACAAATAATCAGATACAGTACTTCTACACAGCCCTGGCCCCATAATAAGGAACATAAACAAAGTAGCGAAAACCGCTCTTATCAACAAAGCCCTAGCACTAAGGCATTGGTGTGAGGCGCCATCGCGGAGGTCCGCGAAGTGATACTGTTTTGATTTGAGCTCAAAGTCAGCAACAATGACTGACCCTGCCTTTAATTACAGAAGCAGTTCTAACCACACACTTTCTCCCCTGCTCACTGTTTATGTTAGATATCTGTGCATAAGAATGCTTGGAGCTGTAGGGCGGAGGGGAAGAGAGGATGTAAGATACTCACTGAGTGCCAAAACAAATATGTATTTTTTTGTATTACTAGTTTCAGCCACAAGGGGAAATCCATGCTGAAACATTAAGGGTGGGGTTAGTCATTCTCGAGCATGCTTGCTAACTGATCTTAAAGATAAGATAAGATAGCAAAATGCGAGGAGTATGACTATACCTTTATAAGCCTACAACTGATGTGTTGTTTTTTAGTTTTTTTTTTAGATATAACAGTTTATCAAGGTTTATCAAATAAAAATCTAAAAACACCTGAATGATTTTCATATTGTAACCCAAACCTAAACGAATTAAAGTAATAAAAGCCCTTTTTATTACTGTGCAACCAATTCATAGGAGTAAAATATCCATATATAATTTAGTTTCAGTACCGGTTATAAGCATATTTTGGAGGAAATTTAACAAAGAGACATTACTAGTCATATTTGTCTAGAGTGGGTTGTAGATTAATTTAATTATTTCATTAACAGTGTGAGCCCAGATACAGTAAGGCTAAGCAACAGTTTGCACTTATATGAGATTGATCTGAAATCAGTGTTAAGGCAAAGATTATGTTTGTCCAAAAGAGTAGATACCATCATCTCCAAAAATGGTCAGCTCAATATAAAGGTTCACATATCACATATTTTCAGGTTTAACGCAGAACGTATAATCAAACATATCTTCCCCCCCCCCATTTAAGAACAGCTTAACTGAACAAAATGAAAGGAACCAGTGTTCATTTCCAAGAGAGATTATTTGTTATTTAAAAACTCCCATGTTAGCAAGACAACAGAATGCTGCACTGTATCTGAGCACACAAGTAAGAGCACAAGACAATTTCAACAAGATACCTATGTAACTAGAGGAGTTGTAATCACCATGCCGATATAAACCCTCTGGGAAACCATTAAATCAATCTCTTCTTACACTGTAAACAATGAAAAAGTTCAAACTTTTGTGACAGGTGAATGTTGGCGTTTCATGGGTGCGTTTCACGAGATCCCAAAAGTCCCAGGAGTTTACATTCTATAAAATAAGGTCCTTTGCGATTGCTGATACAATTGTATTATGTAGTAGATTGTACTGTGGTGGGAAATGTACTGCCACATAGCACCAGGGTCAGACATTATCCTTAGCCCATATCCCATAGTATTAAGAAGTCGTCCTGTTGTAGTATACAGAAGCTATTAGTCAGTAGCACAACGATACGCTATTCCTTCTGTTTGTGTTTTGTTTGATAAAATGATGGTTCTGTTGTCAGGGCCATTTTACCACATTAAAGTAATAATGAATTGCTATACTCAAATCAACCTGGCATTAATCTGTCTACAAATATTGTATTTATCTTTTTTATTTCTAGATTCTACTACTCCCTGATTGTTGCTGTAAAATGCAACCGTCACAGAAATATGCTGTGTCATTCCGCCTCCCTCTTTCTCAGGGCTGTGGCCTCTTTCCTACTTAAGCGGCAGATATGTCTTCATTCAGAGCCGTCCCTGAGCAGACACGAAGTGTGTCTTCTCTTCTAACCCCTGCTTCAACGCTCCACTCCCTGCCTGCCTTGCTAAACTGCTGCCAGGGTTATTGGATCGCCACAGGTTTAGTGCAGGCGATCGCTCATATTTTTCTTTTTTCTCTTACTCTCCATTTCAAAATCGTGGCCCATTTATTCTAACCCAATCTTTATTGAAGCCCGGCTGAGTGGACATTGATGGATGACACTTTGTTTTAGCCTGACTGTACAACTGGGGCAAATACCACTCACACACCAACGCCTACACAAATCTTTATGTGAGACGGTGGGTTTATTTATTGTGGTGGTTATGTTGAGCAATAATAAAGATGTTAGCGTGACCTGCCTGGCTAATTGGTCTTTGAGGCTGAGGGTGAATTTGCATTTTACAGTGCATCTGCACACCAGTCTTTGTGTGCATTGTCACGGTAATCCATTCAACTCTTCCTGTGGAGCAACATGTTCCTTCTAACATACACGTGTGTGCTACAACTGGGCTTCCAGATAGTCAGAGACGTGCACATCCCAAAGAAGGATGGGCCATGTCGTTCCACTGGGCGAGCTTGTCTGCCTTGTTGAACTCTTCCAGATGCAAACTTACAGGCTAATAGACTGTTTGGACAAACCCTACGTTACGTCACCCATAGCTTTTCTTAAAAAAAGGGTTTGAAGATGCTGTGCTGCCTCTAGCAGTCACCATCTTTGCAGTATCACCTGATCCTGCTTGTAATGCTGCAATTCATTGCAGGTCGGATGTCGATATTTCCGAGTACACTGCAAAAAAATCCCTACTAGAAAATAGTCAAATATTCTTAAATCTAACCAAATTATCTTGTATTGAGCAAAAATATTGCTTGACTACAATTTTTTAAACTAGCTTAAAGGTCTAGCCACTGACAGATATAAATTAACCTTAAAATTTTGATTTGGTATTTTAGCAGAGGCGTTAATCCATAGCATACAATTATTAATTAGGTAATGGTGAAGAAGCAAATGTACCCTTGTCAATTCCAGGGATAGAACTCACAACCATTAGGCTGAGAGTTCCACAACCAGACCACTAGACTACCATACACTGAAAAAAATGCCCTATCAAATATAAGTGCAAATATATTAGTTATGAGCTGACTAATACTTAAAACAAGCAAAACTGGCTGCCAGTGCAGTGTAAGTTAAATTCACTTGATAAGATTTCTTAATGCGTGTGCACATTTACTTAAATTAAGTCACTAGATGAGGCATTTATATGAGAAACAAGTCCCAACTAGATTTTAAATCTAAAAACAAGAGTATCACACTAAGTTAGATATAGTTTTTGCAGTGTAGTCTATGTTGCTATGTGATAGTCTGGCAGCATTGGGCAATGAATACAAATTTGCATAATTTCATAGGATTCTCAAATTGAGATCTTGTGTAAGCAGTCTTACTCTTAAAATAAGGAAAACAGTCTAAATCCTCTGATAGGATATTATGCAAGCTATTTTTGTAGCTTGTTACTAGTTAAATCTAGCTCAATATTAGCTGAAATTTATTACTAAGACACATTTAGATAAAGTTTCTTAAAATAAAATGTACTTTCTAATGAAACATATGCTTGACAAGACAATTTTTATTTTTGACCAAAAATAAGACTAATATCCCAGAAGCAAGGCTTTTTTTACTTTCTTGAAATTCTTTTTTTTGCAGTGTAGGTTTTTCCGACTTCCAATCTAAATGTGTTTGTTCGGGAACAGATGGACGTCCGCAGCAAACTGATGTTTATAGCAAATTTCTAAACTTCGCCAACCTTTTTACTCACCAACCTGTTCATTGACCCTTAGTCTCAGCCTCTTCCGTCCATTAGCACTACGTCACATAAGCAACTCTGTGCTGAACGTCTGATGCATAGACCTCTATAAGCTCGACACTGCTTTCTAAAATGTAAAAGTTGACATTGGCTGTTAGCATTATCACTCACAAAGTCTGTATCTTCAATTCCAGTGCGAGGGTAATGCGTTAGCCTGCTTTATTTACTAATTTCATTTGTTACATTTGTTACAACAGAACAAAACAAAAAACGTTTCTCAACAAATTTCTCTGTACAAGTGTAACGTCCAACAACCAAATCTCCTGTCAAGTAGGCGGATCTTAACGCAGTTTGTCAGCGTTATGTGCCAGACTAAAGGCTGGCTCTGCTAGACTAATTGGCCCTTCGCAGGCAGGAGGTTTCTTGTACACAAGTCTCGGCCTCTCTATGGCTTCAGTTCATAGCGAGGCCACCGCTCCTGTTTCTGTTCGGCTGTTAGGCCTGTGTGTGCGTTGGTTGCTTTGTCATGCTGTTGATGCAGGCCTGTTTGGGGGGGGGGTTAAAGAATAGTTCGATATTCACATACACACGTATGATGAAAAACCCCCAAAAGTAAACCATATCGCCGAAGATAATCTGGTAACCGCATTCTGCTTATGTCTTAATAAATTGCTTACCAGACGAGAGTGGCTTGACTGAGCTTGGCTGTCCTATGTCACGAGCTCCTGATAGATGAATGAGATAAAGAGTACAGAGCGAATCAAACCAAACGTTTTATTATTTACAGTAGTTCTCTATTAATCTAATGGAAATTAAATTTTACATGAACTGAGGTGAACAGACAGACGCTATTACTGTTTAATTCTCAGTAGAATTAGCTTTATATTAGTTTCTACACTAATTCACTGATAACTATATTGAAATGTAGTTATTTAAAAAAATCATTTTTTACATTGCAGTAACAAGCGAAGTCATGCACATTGTAGTTGAGTAAAAAATGTATTCTATTATAATAAAACACATCATTGTTAATCGTACCTGCAGAGAATCAGGCATGTGCTTGTGTTTCTCCTGGCTCTAAAATATTCTAAGTGGGGGACAGTGGCCTACAGTTATCTTCTCAAGGGCACAGCGGGGGTAATGGGAAGACACAAGGAACATGTGGTGGCCACGTTAACGCTGACTGTCTCCCAGAACACCTAGCGGGGGGCGGCTGCATGATCTGCCCGGACTGGAGGTGAAGACTGAGACTGACTCCCAGTCTACCAGCCGAGTCCATAGGGCGCTTGTCTCTCTCTCTCTCTCTCACAGGCTGACATCTGCACCCTGAATGGGTTTCTCTGCGTGAGTGTGTGTGTGTGTGAGAGAGGGGGGGTAGGGGGAGAGAGAGAGAGAGCGAGAGAGAGAGCAACGTCAGAGGATGCGCCACAGTTAACCCTGCTCGCACATGCCGACTGCTTTGAGAGGCGCTGCGATCGCTGAGAAAAGGTCTATTTTTAGACATGAAATAGGAAGGGTATTAGTGTGCGCGTGCTCAGTGCATGTGTGTCTGTACGGCTTTCTTGCTCTATGGGTGAATATGATGTGTAGTGAAAGTCTGCTCCAAAACAACAAAGCAAAGATGGCACAAGCTATCGTGCACTTCACATGCAATCATACAAGTCACAAGCTAATCCTGGAAGCACACACACACACACACACACACAGACACACGCACACACACACACACACACACACACACACACACACACATCTGAATCTTGTCCTAGTGCCTGCAGCCAGGTCTGACATGTGGGGCTCACATCTTGCCACACACGCACACACACACACAACATCCTTACCAACATGACACGTGATTCTCTCTCCACAAAGTAGCTGCATGCAATTCACAGGTTGAAACGGAATGCCTCTGTAATTGCATTAAAACAACAACCAGCGCAGATGTACCTTTTGTTTGCTTAAAACCTAAAAAAAACATTGCAAACAAAACGCTGCAGTGCATTTTTTTATTATTTGTTTGTTTGATTGTATTCACAGTAAAGGAGAAGAAACAACACAATAAAAGCATAACTTGCTGTAGCCCGCCTTGCAGGGAAAGCGCTTTCCAGTCAGAAAGAATGTTGGAGCTGTACCTAGGCTAGGTAAGGCATATGGTGAGGGCCTTCCTCTGAGACAAGCTCGGCTTGGCGTTTCCTGGTGGTGGGGCGTAAGCTGCGACACTTGGTCAGTGTCCCCGAGCTAGAAACTTGCTGAGGCTCTCGCTGGAGACCTTGGTGTGGCACACGTTGGAGAGAGGTCTGGTAACGTTCTTGCTGAGATGCTGGGCAGGGTTCTTTCTGAGACCCTTGGTAGGGTTCTCGCTGAGACGCTTGGTATCGTTCTTGCTGAGACGCTTGGCAGGGTTCTTGAGCTTGCTGAGACGTTTGGTACTGTTCCCACTGAGATGCTTGGTATCGTTCTCGCTGATACGCTTGGTAGGGTTCTTTCTGAGACAGTTGGTAGGGTTCTTGCTGAGAAGTTTGGTATCTTTCTCGCTGATACACTTGGCAGGGTTCTTGCTCTTGCTGAGACATTTGGTACTGTTCTCGCTGAGATGCTTGGTATCGTTCTCGCTGAGACATATGGTATCGTTCTGGCTGATACACTTGGTAGGGTGTTTTCTGAGACACTTGGCAGGCTTCTCGCTGAGACAAAAGGTGGGGGTCTCGCAGACGTTGCGGTCGCTGACTAACTTGGTGAAGCCATTGCCAAAATGCTTTGTGGAAAACATGGTGATGTTTACGCGGCCTCTTCTGTCTGCCTCCTCCTAGTCTGATATTCATCAGCCGTGCTTTCTTCACAAGAGGCTCGTCGTAGCACGCCTGCAGCTTGTTCTTACGCTTCCTCTTCCATTTTCTACTTGTGCTGTCAGTCAAAGTGAGACCTGCCAACAGGCCCGGCAGTTCATCGTCAACCGCTGGGAGAGAATACAAAATACTGTTTATGAAATGACTGAATGGTTGAGGGATTGTAGCATAGTATTAGATGTACAGTGCCCTCCTATGTATGACAACTGCTGTTTTAATTTGTGTAACTGCAGAAATGCATGCATACAATACCTTTGGACTTGAAGTTGGGATCAACCACTTTCTTCACAGTGTGGCTTAGGGTGAGAGCTGAGTTCTGTATATCTGCTGACCTGTCCACTGAGAAAACATGGGGTAAGTATGTTAGGTTCCACTCAAGACATTTTGATAGTCATAATGAATACAAACATGAGTGATAATAAGGTCATTATAATAAAGTCAGACTTTGTATACAATTTAACATGAGAATAATTACATTTACCAGCCACTTGTCATCCAAGTGTGCTGAAGTAACTTCTACTGAGGACATTGTATTTGCACATCATAGGTAATTAGGTGCCCATTCATGATCAATACATATTTGGATTACCTAGTTCCATTAGTTCTTCAATGTGTGAACAAACAGAGTTGGGTGATTTTATTAGTCAATGAAATATGTGAAATCACTAAAACAAATGAAAACGTACGCATGCATGGTGGTGTCTTTGTCATCTGTTCCATCGCTGACATGAGGTTTCTATGCTTCAATCTTGCACAGACAATTTGCTACAGAGTTCTAAGCATTTAAGTGTTTGTAGAATGGAACTCTCATTTCCCCTGTGGTGATGTCACAATGTGTCATAACCCCTTTTCTTAACTACTTAAAACAACATTTTGATTTATTTATAATAATAATAATAATAATTCCACTACTAATAATAATAATAATAATAATATAAATTTTTATTATATTAGATAATTATTAGTAGTAGTAGTATTTCTGTTGTTCTCTACGGAATCTTTAATCTATGGAATGTTGTGACAGTACTATTTACAGTAGAAAGCATCAGGTGCTAGCAAGGGTAAATTTACCTCCAGCACACTGAATGCCGACAGCACACACACAGTAACGTCCAGAGGCGTAAAGTCCAGAGGCACACCCAGGAACCACCCCCCCCAACACAGTTTGCAGTATTCCACATCCCAAACACACCCCAGCTACACGCAAGACCCTCCATCACACCTCCATCATCTGTAGTGTGTTTATCTGTGTGTGACTGTACTGTACGTTGTGGATTATGTTTCCTTCTTTGTCCGTTATGTTAGTTAGACGATCTGACAGAGCTTTCTATTGTTATTGTACTGAAGAATGGTGTTGTTCTTTTCAATGTTCTTTTGTGATTCATGTCCTGCACCTGCACTCAACACCTCAACACACACACGCGCATGCACACGCACACGCACACGTACACACCACACACACTACACACACTCAGACTTTCATTCATCACATGATCAAATGCTCATTCATGTGAATGAGCAAGTCATGTGTTTTTGTGAATGTGCAAAATGTGGAGGCAAATCACGTCCAATACATCAGTGGTTTTTAAAGTGTGTGTTGCGGGATGATTTATTTTTTAATACAATCATTTAGCATAGCATACATCTCTCAGTGGTGTTTTCAGCAGTTTACATACAGTATTACATACATACAGTATTTACACGTTATGATACTGCATGTCACACACACACGTGTGCACAAGAGGGTCCATAAAAACACTGCATTACAGTAAAACAAAGGTTTTCAATCGTGCCTTTCAATTTCAAGGTGAATTACATTTAGTTCTACTGGTGGACACATTCCACTGTCCCCTAGAGGGGATATGAGCCCCAGTTTGAGGATGGCTGCTCCACTGAGTTATCCAGGCTCCACCTGGATTATATTCCCTGTTTCCCTGCTGTCCCCTCTCAGCTGTGACCTTCCTCACCGGTTGCGGGCTGACCCCATGAAACCACATTCACATGCGCTCCCTTTTAATTATTCATGTGTAAGCACAGCGAGAGCCAGCTCCTCTCCACCATTAGCCAAGTAACAATACGTGTGTGTGTGTGTGTGTGTGTGCTTGTGAGTGAGTGTGTGTTACTGGGCATCCATGCCTTTGCAGTAATACTGTAAATATTTGCGTCAGGGTTAATTAGAGCCATGCAATTTTGAATCTGGTATGTGTATTTAGGAATAAATATAGACTTGTTATACGAACGTGCTGTGGGATTAATATGAATTGTCTTGGGAGAAAATAAAATGGACACCCCCACAGGGAAATATTCTAACAATCGCTAACTTGACCAAGTTAAAGTGATTACTCTTCCCCATTTGAGTACGGCAACTCCACATGTGCCCTGACACCTCCAGGAGAAGCAAGAATCCTTTATATTAGGCTGACAAATGCAACCATTAAATTGGCAGAGTCAGCTTTACTGTAAATCCTGTAGTATGGACCGGATGGAAGGATATTACAGGGCCTCAACTTGACAGTGATCTTCAGGGAAAGAGCTGGAGTGATAGTGAGATGCTGAATCTGGATGTTCTTCACGCTGCGCTCCTTTCAGCTTCCTCTGATTTGCCTGCCCTTTTTCCTACTCCTGCCATCTCTATCTCTTATTGAATGGTTTTTCTTTTGTTTGACTTTAAAGCTCCGCTCTTATTGCATGTGTCGTGTTTGACACCGCTAAGCAGAATAGTGGCGTGCTAAGCCAATGTTTCAAATGTTAGGGAATGGACAAAACCACTGCCCGCCTCTGGAATATACAACCGTATATCACAGGAATTACATTCCCTGCAAACCATTTTAGAAACTGCGATATACGCTTGGGAATATACATAATAAGCTTGTCAGTTGGAAATTGCAATTCCACCCCAGGGGCTTTGTTTCTCACAATGTAATGTTAATGTTGTGACAAGGAGGGTGGGTATGTTCCCATGTTGTCAACTAACTAACTAACGGAGTGTTGCGATACTCCCGCAGCTAAAATAAACCCCACCTCACCTCCACAGCCATAGAATAAGAGGTCAAATCAAGTTTATTTAGTTTTATTTAACCTTTTATATCTGCTGAATAAAAAACACCTGCATGACTCCGAGACCTTGCCTCGTCTCCATGGTATCGCTCCCCCCTCGTCCCGACAGACGTCAGGGTCACCCGCTCAGGCGGCCTAATTAGGGCTGGAGTCATGTGGTCCGGTCCGCCCCTGGCTGCCTTTGAGCACAATAATATTGTGGGTGAAAGTATGTGCGTGCTTGTGTGTGTGTGTCCCATGTGCTGGTTTAATGTGTTTATGTAGTATCCGTGTGTGAACTGAATTAACTTTTAGGCAATTGATGATGATGAGGGTCCCCATTCTACTACCACATACATTGTAGGTGTGTAGAGGTCGTTACCTGTATGTTTACACTAACCACAAAAGTATATGTTTCTGAATTTGGATAAAATGCCATAAGTATGTGTGTGGCTCCAGATTGAGGCCAGTGTCTCTGGTCAACTGACTGGAGGGTGAACCTAGAGTAACATGTTTTTGATAGTGGGGAAAAACAGAGCACACAGAGGAAACCCACATAGACACAAGGGGACCATGCAAACGCCACACAGAAAGGCCAGGATGACCGGGGTTCAAACCCAGGATCTTCTGGCTGTGAAGTCACAGTGCTATCCACTGGGCCACCGTGTTACAAGACTGAAAACAGGGAGGAGTTGGGCTGTGGGCTGAACAACGTTCACATGGCTAGCTACAACACAATCATTGGTAAGCTACTCTGTTGGACATTGGGACAAGGGGTCATGTGCATTTGCACTTTATTCAATCACGTTTTTCCAGTTTAATTCAAATACAATGCTCACATCCACTCAGAAGTATAGTTATTTTTATAGTAAAGTGGTCTACAGCAAAGCCAGGGGTAATCATCCTTCGAGAACGCTTGCTAACTTTCAAATCAAAATAATATTCCTCCATGGCACCGCTCCACATATCGAAACACATTGTGAAGCAAAGTGAAGTACTACGGCTGTGTTGATGCGCAACGAGCGGTGTTTACCACATTGTTTACGGTCCTGTTTTCAGAGCCAGGGCTGTGTAGAAGTATCAGATATTTTTTGCAATAAGCACAGAGAAGGGTAAGATAGCAAAATGCAAGGAGAGATATTTGGTGAATTTGACAAAAAGTGTATTAGCTTACAATTACAGTAGCTTGCAATAGCTGATAGCTGGCATAGCTTTAAAGCAAAACACTAATTCTATTCCAATATACCGGTACTCCACATACTGTATGTTAATACCCTGGGTGGTTTTACTTACACAATGATATATCTTATTATTCCTATCCCTATGAATTTGTGTGTGTGTGTGTGTGTGTGTGTGTGTGTGTGTGTGTGTGTGTGTGTGTGTGTGTGCGTGTGTGCGCGCGTATGAAGACAGCAGCTCAGGATAGCAAATCCAGGCATATGTAATCAGGAGAAGACAAGCAGTATGTATGTATGTTTGGAGGGGTAACTTATGTGTAAATGTCATCTTTGTAAAGCCCCTTCCCTGTAGGACACACACGGAAACGATTATTCCGAATCTCAAGTGAGATGGATGATTTTGGCGCAGCTCGCTGCCAAAGGGCAACAGCACAGCCAGCATAGAGAAAGCTGTGTATCTGTTATGCCCCTTGATAAACTGCACTGTTTATCTTTGTGTATCCCTTAAAGAGCCCATTCCCACTGTAAACACAAACATACACACACACACACACATACATGCTACAGAAATGCAGACAGATTCACGTTGATTTGTTCTAAGGTTTGATACACGCGATAAGTCACGGACTACTGCGATGTTTGAGAACAGCATCAGTCGATCAATTTAACAGATGAAATCCGGAAATGTCGGCAAGAAAAGTTTGCTGTGGGCGTTAAACGCTTTAGTGCCTCAGTGTCTCATCTTTTCATCGGGGTCCATGTCGACCTCTGAGTGCTCGTCTTTACTTATTAATCAGCCACAACTTTGTCACACTGCGGCAAAGGCTGCTCAATTATAGATGGGAGAGAAGTCATGTGACCTACACTGACACATTCAAGGCTACTCTACAACCAGAAGCCATAATTGGACCAAACTGGCGCTAACAGCACTGAAGAGTAATACACATACTGAATATTATGTTTACGTATGACACACAATACCTTGGTATGCTATTACATAATAGCTAACAATGTATACACATACGCTTCATCATTTTGCTTTTCTAACTATGCTCGAACAAGGAATCAATTTTGTTGTTTTTTGGGAAAATGATGTTCCTCTCCCCTTGTTTTGTGAACAGCATTACTGTACGTTACAAAAGCACATTGTTTTGGTTTGAAACTCCTGAGTGTCTGGCACTCTCCTCTACACATTTTAACATTTTATTTCGGGTTGGGCTTTTAACCCGATTCCAACCCGATTCCAACCCGATTCCAATCGGAATAATAGGGTCCATGTAAACGCAAGTGTCTTATCCAGGACCTCATGTGGAGACAGAGCCCCCAAGGCCTTGGGCCGCCACTGAGCTGCCTGTCAGCCAGCTAGCACCAAACGAAGAGGAGAGGAGAGGGGAGGGGAGGAAAGAATTAAAGAAAGAAAAAAAGAAAGAAAGAAAGAAAGAAATGAAGGCCGAAGGGCATTAACGGACAGCAGAGGAGCACAGCGATGGTGAAAAGCACACAGGCTACCAGGGAAGGTGTCAGTAACAGGTGCAGACAATGCGGGGTTGGCTGTTCCCATGAAACCTGCCGTGTTTACCGTACAATGGGTGCTCAATGCAGGGAGAAAGGCTGGCGTCCTCGCTCGAGGGCCATGCGCTTTGTGCCATCTGCGGAGATGAGACGCATAATGGAGTCCCTAACTAGATAAGTATGGATTGGAAACAAGCATTTGCTTGCATAGCTGTAGGGTTAGATGCCTGGCGCAGGGAGACAGGATTCCAATACAATGTCATTACCTGAAGACAATGAGCATATACATAAGTAATACTATGATAATAAATTGGGTGTTTCTGCCAAGCGATGACAAAGAAGTAGTTGTGTTCAATGTGCAACCATAGGTTTTTTATTACAGTTTACTAGTGATGGAAAGTTCAATTATTTTTACCGACTTGGATATTTTCGAATCATTCAGTAAGATGACCAAATCATTTCGTTTATTTTTGTAATTTTATTGTTTCAGTGAAACATATACAGTAGACTATATGCAAAAAGTGTAATATTACCATATGGACTGGTATGCATGATAAATTAAATGGATGGACCCCTCTATTATATCTGTGTAAAGTGTAATTATGACAGCTCTAAATCCACCTTGAGAGTTTGAAACAGTGGGAGTTTTCCTGGCTATAAATATGTTTTAATAGCAGTCCTGCTTCAGCTACATGCAATGAAAGAGAAATAATATTCCACTTTGAACTTTAAAATGTCTAAACTCCCAGGGTCCTCATTAAATGTACATACAGTAATGTAATGAGATTCACATGGCTGAATATCCCCATTATCACTTTCACTGCACATTGGAAATACTACATGGAATACTAGAGACAAACATGCTGCACGAACTATATACTATACAACAATTAGTAAACAGTGAATCTTAACCCAGGCATTAATAAACATATTGTACAAATACACATATAAGCACTGCTTTATATTCACTTTTCTTTGTTACTATTTGCTTGCTGAAAAGGCCATACTGTATCAACAACTTGTATGAATGCCATGCAGTCCATTAACATTTAAATGTATAATCTCTACAAATGTATTGAAACAGATTCAAAGCCCCTATTTCCAACAGAGGTGGATCGAGTTATTTTAACTGATCAGAACCAGAGCCATGTAGAGAGAGAGTCGCGTCATCTCCATTCACTCCAATGGGCCGTTTTCTCACAGCAATGGCGGATCGTGGAGCCTCAAAATTGTTCCCAGAAGTTAGCTGCAAATACCCTATAAACATTGTAAATGTTAATCTGTGCATTTAATGACTACTAATTACCCAAAAATGAAGTAATATATCTCTTATAGCGACTCAAATTTCCCACCAAACACTTCCTGGAACTGTTTTGCCTTAGGTTTAGCCTCTCTTTGCTTTAGTAGCCTACATTAAATAATACATTTATTAAACATAACTACTAAGTCAATTTTATCACAACTGCACAAGGTAAAGCATGGAGCAGATGTAGCCTATATGTTTACAGTAAAGTATACACACATAGAGCTGGACTAGCCACACAAATGTTACTAATGGAGAAGTGTACTTTACATTTACAGCATCTGGGCTTTTCTCTCCCAATAGTACAAGGTAATTGGGCTTTCATTAGATCACAAAAATGGTGTTGCTTTCAAATTCAAATTCAACCACTACAACATTATACCATGAAAGAAACATTGCCCTACCTATTGTGTGAATGTCCTGGGGACAGATGACTGTCCTTCTTCAACACCTGAAATAACTTCCATCTAAGACAGTGTAATGGGGAATAAATGAAATGACCTCAGGTGAGCAATGAAGTGACTCAGCAGAGACCCCTGATTCAGAATGAACCATTGAATCATTGATAACAGAGGAAGCTGAAATGTGAGAGAGAGCGAGAGAGAGAGCGAGAGAAAGAAAGATAGATATGAATTATATTTATTTATCTGATTGTATTTGTTCTAGTAGCTCAGCATATTTTACTTTACTTTTCATTCCTGTTGGCGTTTTTATTATCACTATTGTTTGCCGCGTTCCTACTTTCATTTTAATACTGTATCGTCCATGTCTGTGTGCCCTCCCTGCCATCATTTTCGCCGGTGTGCGCCTGCCTCTGGCCGCCGGTCGCCACCCATGTCCCCGACGCTCCCCAGCGCACCCCAGTCTCACGTGTTTTATGTTGATTGCTTATCTTTTGCACCTGTGTGTTCTGTGGGCGTATACTGTAGATTGGGGTTTGTCTTTTGTTATTTGTCGGTTATTGTTTTTGCCATGAGGCCACTGTTCTGTATGATTTCCAGTCTCTGGGCCGTGTGAAGCCGAACATAGGCTCATAGCGGCATTACCTGTCTGTGTATCATTCCGTCTGCACCTGCACTCGCTCCCCTTGACATGCTACAGAATAACTGACCGTTTTGGTACTTTTAATGTAAGGCACTGTGATTATGTATGTGAAACGCCCTATATAACTAATATGACTCATAGGTGTAGTTACTTACGAATACAGGCAGTGTAGGAGATGTCCGGTGACCTCTAGTGGCTTGGAGGCGTTGCATCCACACTGTGCCATTTGTTGCCCTAATTAGGAATTCACTGGCCACTAAGGATGAGTCCTGGCCTGCATTTTCTTCTTCCACTCCCCTTTAGTGTATAGTAAAGCAGACCAGAGTGATGCGGTGGGGCTTATCCAGCACACAGATAAACGAATCCACACATACGGAGGTACTATTATATGATCAATGTATCCACACATGCAGAGGCACTATTATATGATAAACATATTCCACACATCCAGAGGTACTATATGATAAACATATCCATATATACTAAGGCCTAGATGAGAAACGTCTCCACGTATAAGAAGGAACTATATACAAACTATACATATACATATGCATATGCATAGGTGGTTGTAACTAGCCCACCTTTTGTCCAATTCAGTTATTATCCCCTCACTCCAGTATCTGTCCATTCTTCGCTGCGCAGAATACATAATCTGGTGTGTTCTTCACAGCCCTGGCTCCGTACATGGGAAAACAGACAAAGTAGTATAGAAAGCAATCTATCTCAGCGTTGGCAATGCATGTCCAATTTGGGGGGCAGAGCTTCTGAGGGAGCACCAACGTGAAGAGAGAGAGGTGTTTTTGTTTGATCAAGGTAAAATGTCCCTGACTCCACCTTTAAAGGTAAAAGTGCTTTTATTGTCACATACACATACATTCAAAATTCATCCTCTGCATTTACCACATCCCTGGGAGCAGTGGGCATCCGCTGTGCAGCGCCCGGGGACCAACTCCTGGTTGTTGGCAGTGTCTCTGGTCACATGGTACTGACTGGAGAATGAACTCAGGGAGGAGAACATGCAAACTCCACACAGAAAGGTCAGGACGACCGGGGTTCAAACCCGAGACCTTCTTGCTGCCAGGCCGGCCACGGTGTTATATCCACCGGGCCACCGCGTTGGCCCATGTTAAAGAGGTTGTGAGATGGGATTGGCGGAGGGGGAGCTGAATAGCCTGGTTGGCCATGCAGGCTCCAGAAGTGATGTTTTCAAGACGCAGTGTAAAACGCGTGCCACTAGAAAGCACCTGTGTTTTTCTGGTAAACATATCCAACAGACACCACCATAAACAGCAGCATCATCTCCCCTGGAGACATGAACACTTACGGCACATCCTATACTGGAAGATGTTTATCCACTGTTCCTGCTTTTCACAGGTGGCGGCATACAGTATATCGCTACATAAAATGCTAAAATGGAAACATCTTGTATTTCTGTCTGACACAAATACTGTAGTTACCTGCTTTCGTATTACTGCAATGTGCTGTACACACACACACACACACACACAGACAGACATGTTAGTCTACTGTACATATGTGCACGTGTTAGTCTGCTTTAAATCCCCATTAAAGGGTTCATAAACCGTGATAGCTGCTTAAGGTTACTTGGCTAATTAACACCTTTGACTTGTCCCAAATGTTAAATGTAACCTCTTAATGAAATCATTAATTGGTAAGATCATACACACATACAGATACATTCTTTGTACATACTGTAAATATCTAGACTACTCTCTATGTTAAAACTGTACAATGTCCTTGTTGGATCGGGTAACAGCTATAGTGCTTTTACAAACTAAAGCTATTTTCTCTCGGATACCCACAATACAAAGCACACTGGTGCAGGTTCCAATCCACAAGAGTCCCTCAAATAAGACATTGTTCAGTATGTATTTTGTACTTAAAATGTATTGAAATTTCAAACTTTACCTCCTCCCTCTCGGCCCTGTGATATACATCTCGCAAGATCCAATTACATTTCACCCATCAGTCTGGAACCTCTCGTGTCAAAAGTGTTTGTCAACTGTAATGAAAACCAACCGTGTTCAGCAGGTCTTTGTCTAAGATGACGCCATCACCGTACGTCATCTTGACGCCAATACAGGCTGGCTTTGGAAGGTTACCAAGGTTACCAGCAGTGATGCCATTACAGGCTAGCTTTGGAAGGTTACCAAGGTTACCAGTAGTGATGCCATTACAAGCGTTGGAAGGTTACCAAGGTTACCAGTAGTGATGCCATTACAGGCTAGCTTTGGAAGGTTACCAAGGTTACCAGTAGTGATTCCATTACAGGCTAGCTTTGGAAGGTTACCAAGGATACTAGTTGTGATGTCATTACAGGCTAGCTTTGGAAGGTTAAAACATATTTTAGGGTGAAGTTACACTTAAAATGACTATTGCAATACACCTGTTTCAGTTTCCACTAGTGCACTAACTAATGTTAAACATTGTGAATGGGTGAGATGAAGGTGTATTGTCCAATAAAGTGTGTAAGGAAATTTGATTGAAATGTATTAGTGCCAACTTTATGACAAACACTTTTGAATGGACGGTGAACTCTATCTGGAGCTCGCAAGATCAGGATGGCCTCATAAGGATACCTCCCTCTAGTCTGGAGAAAGCTAGGCTTGCAGCCAGGCTTTACATTCATCTGGGATACTGCATTGGCTAATGTAACCTGACATACCAGATGGATTCTGGAGTCCATCTGGGAAGCCATGCATCGAAACTGTTTGTAAAGGGCAGGCACCTTCAAAAAATACTTGGCAGTTGAGTGGATGAAGCATCTGGTGGTTATCGCTGTCGGCAAACCTAAACCACATTGCACACCTAAGCCACGCCCATTAATACGAAATTGATTGGTCAGTTCAGTTGCTACTTGGACATATTCGCAATGACCTTTCCAGGCTGATTATTGTGGTAAAATTAAACTAAAGCTTGCGAGATCAGGATAGTCTCTTGAGGCTATGGCTAACTAAGCTCCCTGCCTATAAGAGCCTTGGGAGACCCTGGTGTGAATTTGACCTGCGGTCATTTGCCAATCCTTGCCAATTTATTTCTCGCACTCGCTTTTTGTCTATATTCACAGCTTCTATTCAATAAGAAAAGCTATAAAAAAAAAACAAGTATGGTTACTGCTTAAAAGATAAAAGAAACAGAAAAACATGTGTAATTAAAGCAATGCGTATAGATGACTTGTTACAGTATTTACAATGCTACTGAAAATGTTCTGCCCCTCTTCCTGATAGTGCTGACATGCTTACAGGGGCCTATGTATCAGATGTTCAGCAAAAATCACTTATGTGATGCAGTGCTAATGAACAGAAGAGGTTGAGGCTAGGTTCAAACAATCCTGATTTGCATCTGCTTGTCAGCTTATCCTACAGCCTACAACCAATCAGAAAAACCCTCATGTGACAATGACTTTCCAAACACAGGCACTTTCCGGAATTGCTGTTAGCGTCAAGAAATAAATCTAACCACCTGGACTCTGATTGGTCGGATGTTCACCACAATACCTTAATAACAATTTCAAATGAAGAGTTATGTAAAGCACAGCAAATTGTAGAGGCGGTGCTTGCAATATCAGGATGGTTTTAACCAGGTCACCCACCCACCAGGAGCAGAATAAACTACAGGTGGGAACAATGGGTAGTGTGTCCAGGAGGATTTTCCATCCAGCGATATTCCTCCAACTTTGTGTAAAATATCTCACCTTACCAGAATGTTCTCTTCTTTTTCATCTAACCTGTGTGGCTGACACTTGATAGCCACCTTGCTGTTGCCTATGTGTATTTCAAAGGAAAATTACAGATGCTGGTCGGTAGCTGCTTTAGCTGGTGGATTCGAGAAGAACTGAGAATACTTTTTATTTATTGTGGATATTACTGCTCAGTTTTTTTCCTGCAAAGGATATATCCACAAAGAGATTTACTGAGAAGCTCACTATCAGCTCCTTAAACATTTGGACGTGAAATAGTTTTTATTGTGCATGCAACTGTGTTTTTCATCCAGTGAATGATTGTCAAACACATGAGGCTGTTGCTTCTTCAATGCTGATAATAATTTATACTTTTTATATGTTGCAACTATTCCATTTTCAAGGACGCCGTTAGTTTGTAAATTAATATAGATGAAATTTCGGATAAAGTTACACAAGTAGCGTGTAAGACACAGTACCTGTCCGTCTGTGTCCCCACCTTGGAGCAGGAGATTGTTAATTTAGACTCCCTCACATGCGCACAGGATTAGGTTTACTCTTCTCTTGGGATTTACTTTTTAATTATTGTTTTTCCACTATAGCAGCCTTGGTAGCACATATGTGAACAAGATTTTAACCATGTCAAAGCTCAGCTGGATGGTCAATTATCCGAAGAAGAACGTGGAGATCCTCAGTGGCCAGTATGGAACCAATGTGCTTTTGGTCGGGGCAGCGTTGATGCTAGCCATGGTGCAAAATGACCATGCCACCAAAGAAGAGAGCTTGTTGTCTTTCCTCACCAGTCTCATGATACTACAGCTGATCTGGATGATATGGTACATCCTGATCAGGGACAAGCAGAAGAACCTGAAGACGGAGAGAGATGTTCACGTCACCACGTGCTATATTAGAGGTAGGCATCAAAGTGGGGCTTTGGCACACAATGAATTGCACACACAGCAAATTAATTGGAAGATAATAGAGCGTATCAAATGAGAAAACTTTGAGAAAAAGAAATATGAAGAATGATATCACATTCATCTACAGATAGTGTAATGTTTGATAAAGGAAGAAATTACTAATGTTTTTTACATTTTTATATATTCTAGGTGGTTTTACGGTCCTTGCGTTGTTGTCACTGGTCATGGACGGGTTCCGGATTGAATATTTTGTGGGCTATCGGTCTTGTTTGTCAGTTTTGCATGTTGTATACCCTGCGATCCATGCAACACACACAGTAGCACAGGTAAGTAAGGAGTTAGTTTGTTGTTTGTATAATCTGTTGTTTGCTATTAAAGTAGATGAAACTAAACAATCTCATAGTTTCTCTCCTATTAGTGGCAAAGCCCTAAAACCATTGTATAACCAAACCTACAGTATTGTAAAAAAAAAATTTTATACAATGGAAATATATTGCACGGCATCATGCCATTCAATTTCAATGCAGAGTTTCAAGTCAATCAGGCAACATTATAATATTCATACTAAATCTCACAGGCCCTGGTCTCTGTGTTTCTGTATTGCAGGTGTCACCAGATTTTAAGGCATATTTAGATTAAGTACTTAAAATATTGCAATTCTAGATTCATAGCGGGCACAATTATACAAATGTACTGCAGCATTGTCCACATCAGTGTATATGACCCTAGTCAATAGTGCTGCATAATAGCAAACTGTACAACTTAAAACTGTAATACTTTCAGTAATAGCACATTAAAAAATTATTTGTTTTAATCTTTATATTTCTATTGTTACAGGTCTATTTTCTTTGGTTCCATATCAAGGATGTCATCAAGAACTTTGAAACATTGGAAAGGTATATGAAATATGAGGCAGCAACACACCTCTTATCAAACAATAAGGGAAAAAAGTATTTATAGTATATTAACTAATTGACTCTGGCTTCTGTAATCTATATTAGTCACCTTTCAACACAGCATATCTACTATTAGTATGTATTCTCAAGTAAGTCATGTTTGTTGTTGTAAAGCTTGCATTTTGAGTTTAAATCCATAAAGTAAATATAGTTGAGAACTATGATGGCGTATTACAGTTATTGTAGGTAAAAATACAATGATATAGCTAGCAGAGGGGTAATATTCAAAGAAAAATGTCAGAAACTTCAGACATTTGCAATATATCCTTGAATTTGTTAGTTAATCTGCACTGTAGTTCATCATGCAAAAATAATATCACCTCAACAAAATAAGTATGTTTCTTCTTAATAGGCCTAGTTTACTAGCCTGGTGTAACCAGATAAAGAAAATCACTTTGTGAATAGGGTCTGGACAGGCTTTGCAGTTGTTGACTCCTACCAGGCTTAGACCTCTGGTTCATATAATATTGAAATTATTAAGATCTGGAGTCAAAGGTTTTAGAACAGTTCACTATGTTTGTCTATACAGGTTTGGTGTAATACATGCTGTCTTCACCAACCTGCTTCTATGGTTAAATGGTGTGATGTCAGAGGCAGAGGAATTCTTGAATAACCACCTGAGTAAAATCACTACCCTGAGTGATAGTAACTCCACCACAGGTAAGAGGTTAAGTACAATAGTCTAATATATATGAATGCTCACTTAAGTAGATGAAATAAAGTTATTTATAACACAATCATTTACATGTTCATACAAGTCAAAATAACTGTTTACAGTGAATTATTCAGAATGTTAAATCCGTTTATGAACAAATAAGGTAATCTGTATCATGTGAATATAGAATTCCTAATATGGCACATTGAGGTGTTAGTACAAAAATGAAAATCAAAACAGGCAAGCCAAGTTATAGTATGTAAGAGGATACAGTATATGACATTGTTCTAACAAATACAGTTGCATTTCTTTTTCTTTCAGTGCATTATGAGCCTAAATGTAACTGCACCATCAGTGCTTGCTCAGCATTTGCCAACAGCCTCTACTATCTGTACCCGTTCAACATCGAATACCACATCTTTGCCGCCGCCATAATGTTTGCAATGTGGAAGAACATTGGCCGGTCTGTGGACCATTTTGCTAACCAGAAGAAGCGAGTAACAAAGACCTACGGCCTGTTCCTAGGTCCTATTTTGGGCCTGATTGCCCTTGTCAGCACCATTGGGATCCTGGTGGTCTACAACATCCACATGGACGTGGGGTCCATGATGACCCGTGACTCTGCCATATCTATGTTCTACTCGTACGGCATCATCCTGCTGGTGCTGATGAGCTCCGCTGGGATCGCAGGGCTGCTCATCTACCGCGCTGACCGCATGCCGGTGGACACCACCAAGATCCCGATGCGGCAGCTGGACGCAGAGCTGCTGTTTGGCTCCTCCGTGTGCACCTGGCTCATGTACTGGTGCAGCATCGTGGCTGTGGCGGGCGCCAAGAGGAGCCCGCCCTACCGCTGGAGCAGCCTGGCCCACGCTCTGCTTGCCATCCTGGAGAACTACATCCAGAACATCTTCATCATAGAGTCGCTTTATAGGCAGCAGGAGGACGATGGGGTGATGGACGACCCTGAATTCCCTGCTGCCCCGGACGTCTTCTCAGTGATGTCCTCCTTAGAGCCCCCAGACAACGGCGTCCTCAACATAGCCGGCAAGACTTCAGACGGCGTCCCCACAGTGAATGATCCAGACGACGGTGTGCCGGCATACAGTTGCCAAACATTACCAGTACCACCCCCCGAGACTCTAGACACAACCGTGAATGACCCTGATGCCTGTTTACCAGCGTACAGTTTCCAAGACATACCGGCCTTCAAGACTGCAGACCGAGTCTATGCCACCACGAATTATTATCCAGAAGAATTTGGACCAGCGTACAGTTGCCAAGCAATTCCAGCCTTCGAGGCTCCAGACAGGGTTTACGACACTACAGAGAATGATCCGGATGAAAGCGGACAGGCGGACACTTGCCAGACTATTCCGGCCATCGAGGCTCCAGACAGGGGCCATGACACCATGGAGAATGATACAGGTGGAAGTGGACCATCATACAGTTGCCAAACAAGACCAGCCTCCGAGACTGCAGACAGCAATGAGCCAGTGGAAGGTGGACCGGGGAGCGTACGCTCTAGAAGACCATCGCAGTTTTCCAATCCAATGGGAAATAAAGTAGCCAAACACCCGAGCATAAAGAGACAAGTCCTAAAAAACATCTCCATCTTCCTTATATTCTGCAATATCTCGGTAAGTAATTTTCTTGCATTACTTTTCCATGTGCTAATCATATGAATATCACTGTATACTGTACATTTAAAGAGTAACAGTACCCTTAAACCTGATTTTTTTGTAGCTGGAAACAAGTATTAGGATTATATACACCTTTATATAACCAGGTAAAAAGACTCATTGAGATTAAAATCTCTTTTCCAAGATCGACCTGGCCAAGAGTGCATCTTAAAACGTCCACATACAACATTTAAACACAATGTCCACCATTCAATTACAGCACCACAATAAATAAAAAAAACATGAATCTAACAGTCTTAGTCAATTAGACGTGAAGCAATTGCAATCCTTGTCCCCTTTCACATCCCCTAAAAGAAATAAAAAGTATTTAAATGAAATCAATTCACACAGCTCTAAGTCATTCTGTATATCATTCCAGGCAGTTGGGGCGGCATACTTAAAATCTTTCTTGCCCAACTCAGTACGCACCTGGGGAACAGAATAGACAATTTCAAAGTGTCGTGTGAGCGCAGGCCATATATACTTTGGCCTGCGAGGATTGAACTGTGATGATGCATATCAATGCTGGTGTTAATATTGACATTTCAATTCTAAGAAAATTCTGCATGTTATCGGCTGAAAATAGATCTACACCTCATATCAGTTTAGAAATCGCTAAAGGACATGGCAGGCGTACACGTGTACTTTTCCTGCACTTGTGCGTCATCAAATTTAAATGTTAACGCCCGCTAACTCCCACAGACCCTGCCTCTAATTGCATCAGTTACCACCAATAATTGACTTGCGAGGTATTTTGATTGACAACACCCAACTACGTAACTCAATGACAATTGGATATAAAAACTTGCAATGAGAAAAACTAAACAACATGACTTGTAAAAATGTTACATTTGTAGGCTACGATTACTGATTATAATAAATGTTTAATTCTAAATTAATAAATAAAGCACTGTGCTATCATTGCACCGGAAATTACGAAGACATATTTGTGAGTCTCAATGCTAAAAGCCAATGTAAATCGACAATATTACTTCCCGAAGTCCGAGAGCCCCGTGTCGAGTTTACAGGAGTATGTGTATGTATTAGACGTTCAGCAGTGTTGCTTATGTGGCGTAGTGCTTATGAACGGAAGAGGCTGAGATGGGTTAAAGGTACAGTCAGTTATTGCATGCTAATTGTAAGCTAATACACATTTAGTCAAATTCACCAAATATATCCTCGCATTTTGCTATTGTACGATTCTCTGTGCGTGTTTAAAACAGAATCAAATACGTCACAGCCCTGTCTCCTTAAATAGGAACACAAACCAAGTGGCGAACACCGCTCAACAAAGCCATAGTTTCGATGTTTGGGACGGTGCCGCGGAGGGCGCGAAAAAATATTGTGTTGATTTTAGCTTTTTGTTAGATTCTTTAGAAGCTCACTTCAAGAGGAGGTGAAACTGAAATTGACTGGACAAGTGAATTAAAACAACAAAACACTGAAGTTAAGTGGAATAACTGGCAACAGTAACTAAAAAAGAGTCGTGTGAAACAGTAGCAACTTGGGGGTGATCCCAGGGTGATCCCTATGCAACACTTAGTCGACTATTGTGTAAAATGACGCTAGTACTCACTGACAAAACATAACAAAGCATGCCCATCTGCATTTAGTTACAGCCTTGAGATTTTCTGTCAGCTACAGAAGACAAGATACAGTAGCTTCTATGTGGCCATTTTGAGAGGATGTGCACAAGTGACAAGTTAAATATGGACATTGTTTATCACACTCTGTACCTTCTAAATGTAATATGACTGCTGCATTTAATACACTGGGTAATTATGGACAAATGGGTTCGGCTCTGCCATAGATGTTGACAAGTCGAGGCCGATGGGAGACTTATTAACCAACATCGAGCATTCTCACTTATTTGGTGAACAGTAAACAGGTCCGTTAACACAAGTTTTCGGAATCCTAAGGATCAGAGAAAACAATGACGCTCTCAGGTAACCACCCTTGTTGACAATGCTGTTCCTCGCAGCTGGACTAAATGAGCCATCATACACATTGACATCATACACACTGACAGTATTAAGTCATACTAGTGTATCTTCCACAATAAACACGGCACCCAAACTGCATTCTGACCATGTTTGATTATGTTGTCTCCTATAGCTGTGGATCCTCCCGGCCTTCGGCTGCAGGCCACAGTATGACAATGGCCTGGAAGAGGAGAAGTACGGCCTAAACATATGGAGCACAGTTCTCAACTTTGCTGTTCCTATGAACCTATTCTACCACATGCACTCGGTGACCTCCCTCTTCGAGGTCTTCCGCCACGCCTGACCAGATAACATGGGAGTAAGTGTGGGTTTATTTCCATCTAAGAGTGAAATGGCTCAAACTTGATGTCTATCAGAAAAGCACATCAGAACGCTCGTGGAAAACTATGCTATTTCACCAAAATGGGTGTCGTTATAGAAGAATGCCGATTCTTTGTTATGGAAAAAGGCTGTTAGATTGCATTCCCAAGAACACTTGTCACCACAGGGATATACAGTGTAACGTGGTATAAAATTGTTTGAGATTAAGTAGATTTTTCGGTAGTCCAGGAGATAATGTAGTCCTTAGTTGAATCCAACAAGATAAAGGCGGGCTAAAATCATTAACAAAGATCTGTATAGGAAATATGCATGTCTGGTTCTAACCCCATGATATGGAATTAGAATTCACTAAGGTATTGACATATTAATGAATATCTACTGTACTTCGATGCCTGCATCTGCCACCATTATTGTACCTATATTTTATACAATAATATCTTTGCAATGATTATGGTATTTCCACTTACACACTATGGTATACTAATACATGCTGTACTATAATATGTGTACTGGATATAGTATTGTTCTATCCATGTATTTGGGTACTTCAATAGTTATCATATAACATTTATACTGTAGTAGTTTCCATGTACTTACATGATAACACATTTCTTATTATAATTTATATTAATTAGATATTATTAATGTTAACTAGACAACTGTATAATACATAGATTTTATTACATATATTTTCATTCAAAGCAAACACTTGAAAAAATGCATATCCTTGTAATCACACAACATATTCGCATTCCCCTAACGCACAGTAGAGTTTAGAAAAATAGTGAATGAAAAAGCTCTAGTCTTGCCATTCTACAGCTCTATGACTCATGAGGTCATTTAACTGACCAAATGAATGAATCATAAAGAAGGTGTTGTTGTCCTGCCCAAACAGATGTAATAAAACTGACAAAGGACAGTCAGAGTCACGTTACATGGTGGAGGCAGCGATTTTAAGATAACATACTTTTTTGTCCATTCTGTGTGCACTGAAAAAATAATCTACGGCTGGAGTATTATTATAAATACCAGACTAAGGCCCCGATCACACAGAGACGTGTCGCTAAAGGCACGGTCGACTCAAAAGCGATTTGATAAAGCCCCAATCACATAGAAATGGGCTGCCTGTGCCAAAGAGAATGGCTGCCTGGGCCAACTGTCACATTGGAGAACATTGCGAGTCCACGCCTTGCGCTGAAAAATATTAATTACTTTTATACGGGTCTAAAAAACGCTAAAAGAATGCGGGAGAAGAAGAGCGGGGCCAAAACAAAGTGAATGCCAGGAGCGCCGCACCATATAGGACAACAATGGTTTTGCTGGCGACGCGTTTCGAGCGACGCACCTCTGTGTGATCGGGGCCTTATATGGCTTTTACACTGTGAAACTTTTACATGGTGAAACTTTCACGCTACTGTAGTTGCTTAAAACCTAGATAAAACCAAGCTTCATTTGAATTTCCTGTTGTAAAGCTCGCGGCAATGCACTTAAAACTAAATAGCCTACTTTTCATATTGGCAGAAAATGTTTAGGCTCAATATTGGTGTCATTTTAATACTGTACAGCAAGAAAACAATATGATAGCAAATTTTTGTGAAATAAACTGTTTCCTGTAACCGTCAAGTTTCATGGAAAAACACAACTAGTTGCGAGAAAGTTTAATCTCAGAATTGCTTGGTCTTTCATGAAACTTGGAACCTGCAAATACGTGACATTTTCACCATGTAAAGCCAGCCTAATGTTTCTAGTGGACCACGGACCATGTTTCTGGCTCTGTAAATGGTGCGGTGTGCACCACACAACATTACCCTAGCCTTGGCTAGCCTTGTGTGTTCAATTTGGGGGGCAGAGCTTCTGAAGAAGCACCCTATGGCATTGATGGGAAAGATGTTATTGTTCAACTCCGGCATTGCTGCACCTTTAATCATCTATTGGATGGGACACAAACGATGTGCAAAATATATAATTATATGTGTGAAATATATAATCAACACTATTTAATGATTTCATATTGATTGAATGCTGTAAGTTAAATAAACAAATCTGTATGGTTGTTTCACCTTCACTCTTGATAATTTCAAATTTCTATCTTCTTATCTGAACTGGAATGTGAATCAGACAGGGATATTTCAAGTGTTTAATGTCGTAGATGGAAGAAAAACAATAGCTTTACCCTTTCCATAAGCACTTTCCCCTAGCCAGAACAATGTCAACATATTTATACTGCCAGGGTTCCGCTGTCACCTTAGACAGATCCAGGGCCAGATATGTATGCTTAGCTGGATATGGGCAAAACAGATTGCTGGTTCATATAGTACTGTACAACAATGACGGATTCTTGAAATGCACGCGTGCACACACACACACACACACACACACACACACACACACACACACACACACGCGCGCACACACACAGTACACATCCTAAAAGCACACTTGCAAATGCATCATTGTGAGTTTGTACACTCACAGACAACACACAAAAGCACACACGTACGCGCACGCACACACACACACAGACACACACACACACTGGCCTGCATGATGGATAAGAAAAGACACAAAGCTCAGTAGTAGGAAAAGTTTTACTAAGACAGGACCGAGTTTTGTTTACATCACCTTAAGACAGACACAGACAGACACGCAGAAATCGGACACGCAGAAATCGGACTCAGAAATCTAACCTTGTTATAGTGGGTTTATTTTTGTATTTAACCTTTATTTAACCAGGTAGTCTCGTTTAGATTAAAGAAAGACTCGTTTCCAAGAGAGACCTGGCCAAGAAGCAGTATATAAATGAAACATACAAGGTTACAAACATAAAATGAACAGTAAACATAGATATAATACAAGCCTCTTCCGCTGAATAAAAACAAGAATACTATAACAAACCAACAAAAATGTATAATAAAACTGAATAAATGATAAACACAACAAACAATAATTTAAGAATTTATTACATAATTTTACCTGATAATTTTAAATCTCATGAAAAGCCTATACATTACTTATTTATTTGTGTTTTTTCTATTACCTTTTTGACGTACATTTGTTATTACTGTATATTCCGTGTTTATTAAATAATATATGCTCTAGTTGTTATTATCTTGGCCAGACACAAAACATGTGGTTTAATTCTAATAAATGAACTAGTTGTGAGCTAGCGTACAATGAGCCATGTTTTTAAATGTATATCAAGCCTTCCACAAGCTTTTGTTGTACAGTATGCTAACATGTTAACTATGTTAGCATACTGTAATATCTGTTGTTAGCTTACTGTAATGTCAGGAGTCACACATGGAGACGGTGCTTCACCTTCCCGTTCTACAGTACCTAACTGGTGACTAACCACCGGCCAGCAGCCATCCATATTCCCAACGCACTCCAGTTACATGCTCACATTCATTCATTATTTAATTTACTTCACCTGCGGTGGGAATATATATGTTGGGGACAGTGGCGGCTGGTCTTTCAGAAACAAAAGAAGCACAAATATACATGTACAGTAGGCTACAACCATTATTATATTGTTCTATGGCTACAACATCGCTGAAATTATTGCTATTGAAAAAACACTGGTTTGAAATAAGATTAAGCCTTGCCATGTTGCATAAAAAGCAGATAAATAATGTTGCTAGTTATAATCACAAAACACAAACAAAGCAGGCCTGCTTTGAGAAATAGACTGCAAAAAGTTTACGAAATATAAACACCTTTATTGAGAACTCTCTGTATATGAACGTAGCTGTCTTTCTGTCCATGATTGGCTGTTTTTACAGGGTCCGCCCTCATTGAGCAATCTGCCATTTGGCAAGCCATTTTTAAATTTCATCATTTTTCTTTCATTTAAATTTGATATCAACTTTCGTGAAATTTGATATGAAGCCTAATATAAAATATAAAAAACTATGATAGAAGCTAGTACACTGTTAGCATGCCACTTATGTGTTCAAATAAACATATAGAGGCATTTTTTCATCCATGTAATCAGATAGTTTAGCTTCCCACTTCTGTGAACCATAAAATTAGTCGAGACCTCATAGTTAGAGAGTTATAACTAAACAAGAAAAGCAGGCAATAAGCTTATAAGGCTAATAACTATGGCAAATAGCAAGTGCTTTCACTTTTGATATCAAGATTCATGAAGTTTGATATCAAGTTTTTTAAATTTGATATCAAGTTTCATGAAATTTGATATCAGATCTATCATTTATGAAACTCGATATCAAATTCGGAAAACCGATATGAAGTTTCAGTAGTACTAGTAAATATCCATGGTTTTCAGATGGTGAAAATATCTATCTTTAAATACTTAAATACTTTTTTCTATAAATAGACTGTTCAAACACAATGTTCGTATAACTAAGAGATTCATGTAAATAAATATTTAGACACTTTAGAAAATTAGCAGGCCTAACAGCTAGCTGGCTGGGCATTTCAAAACTTTTCAAACTTCCTGTTTTGAACGCATGCGACATTCGAAACGCAACGTAGAACAGTGCGACACTCAACAACGCATAGATTCATTAGCGGCATTAACAAAGACTTCCGGCGCAACGCATCGCATTGGACGCATTTGGTGGGCACCCGGCGTCACAACCTTCTAGCTGTCCGTTCTGCTGGCTGTCCGATATGCTAGCTGTCCGTTCTGCTAGCTGTCCGTTCTGTCTGGGCGCAACAAAAAAAAAAAAACTATCCGGTGTTTCTACACAACCCAGGCTGTGTAAACATGAACACAAACAAAGTGGTGCAGACGGCACCACACAACACTAACACTATCCCAGCCTTGGCAGTGCGTGTTGAATTTATGACACTCAAGTGTCATTGCCTATTTGCCCGACTGCGGATTAGCGAATCGGGCATCAAAGGTCACCTTGGAACTGGCCGTCACCATGGTGAGATATATGGAGTAATTAGTGCTTAGTGCCAGCTTGCATGGGCAAGATCCACTTACTTGTGGCAGCCCGCTGGGAGAAAGTGGAGGGAGCCTGCTGGACAAGAGAGGAGAGAGAGAGAGATAGAGATAGAGAGAGAGAGAGAGAAAGAATGTCAACACCGACAAAGATAATGAGCTGCAGCTCTGGGCCTCTTGGTTTTCCCCTTCAACATTTTCTTTTTAATTGTTTTGTTTGGCACCACAAAGCGGGGCTTCCTGACTCTTCAAACTGTTTTATAACTGTTTGAACTACTGTACGCAGAGAGACAGGGTGGACTATCGCACAGAGAAACACCCTGTATGACACCCGTTATCTCACTGTAATGTATATTTGTACAGTAAGCTACTCTATATGAAGAGTTCAGATTAATTACTGACAGTGAGAGCAGATTAAGTATTTACAGAGTAACATAATTACTGAAATCAGCAATATGTATTAGATTTATATATTTGGGTTCACTCATGTCAACTTTAATAATAATAAAAATAATAACAATACATTTTACCTAGGACACCTTTCAAAACACTCACAAGGACATCTTACATTGCAAATAGGCATAGCAGCTAAATACTGTAAAGGCCCGAGCCCCCATGGTGGAGAAGTGGAATTGAGGGGTGATGAGAAGACCTGTAGAGGCTCAGCAAAGAGATAGGGATGTCACGGCAGGAGGTGATAGTGAGGACCCAAGTGCAGGATATTGTTGGTATGATGGTTTAATGATAACCGGGTTTACAGAACAGAACTCAAAAC